>MJUU01008804.1:0-40072 GCA_002080025.1 Modiolus philippinarum
GAAACCTTGAAAAAAAGTTATTGCCGTTGAAACTTTGGGAGAATCCCTTGATATATCCAGGTCAACCTCTGATACATCCGGGTCAACCAGATACGGCTCTTGCTGAAAGGCTCTGCAGGCTGATATAACCATGGGGAAGGATGATAATAAATACTTTCCACATAATACTATTTGATAGTTAAATGTTACACCGGCATTAGCAAAGGCAGCGGTTGGGTTAAACCGCTTTATGAGTACCCAAACCTCCCCTTTATCTGTCCCGTTTCCCTATATGACCAAATAAAGGGATATGGAGTAAATGTACATGGGACAAAATCCCTATAAATACATGGTAAAATTAAGGAAATAAAACAACGCTTTCATTGTTGTTCTTCACCTTGAAGTCACCATGAAGCCTTCAACAAAGAGCAAAAACTCCTACTCACAGTAAGTTCAAGACGGCCCCTAGCACCAGTTTGAGCGGAATTCACTTGCTAAATGTGGAACAACGCTACATCCATCTATCCAATTTGTCAATGATGCGGGGTCGTCAACAAGCATAACATATCGAACAAAGTACTCTTACAAACACTGTCATCCGTTGCCTGACAAATGGCATAATAGGATAATAAGCATTTGTACACATTACAATTTTCATCAGTGAAAATGGAGATATCACCGAGATCTTGACAAGCACCACAAATTAAGTTACAAGTCCCATTTTTGTATTTTTAGCTGTACCCACACACCTTATGATCACCTTTGTATGATACTAAAATTCGTTGAGTACATCCTTATTGTTGGGCCATAGGTACAACAAATGTGTATGCACAGAAATAAGTAACACAATACCACCAAAACACAGTGGTTGGCGCAATTGTTACTGTGGGGATAACTTGAATAATACTGCTGTTCATGAGCTCCTCGAGTTCCTAAAATAATCAGAAAATTTTGACCCAAGATGGTCAAAATACGTTTCACCCCGATCTGATAGCAAAATATAATCAGTGCTGACAGCCATGTTTTTTTGTTAGATCAGAATTAAACGAGCACTCTTTGTAAGGGTCTCCCATCCATAATTCCAGCTGTAAAGATTGGTTGAGTATTCTTTTAATAGGTAGTTTGAGAGGAAGTTGATCAAAATTTGATTGCACTTACTGTAATTTCTTCTCGTTCGGTGGTCTTTCCACTTTGTAGCTTGAGAGGAACCAATCTACATACTTCCATGCAGCCTATTTGTCAAGTTTTGGTAAGATCAAGAAAATCTAAAAGGGTAAAATCTGCAGTGACAGCCAGGTTTGTGAATATATTGGAAAGAAATGATGGTCAAAATACGTTTCACCCCGATCTTATAGCAAAATATAATCAGTGCTTGCAGCCATGTTTTTTGTTAGATCAGAATGAAACGAGCACTCTTTTTAAGGGTCTCCCATACATAATTCCAGCTGTAAAGATTGGTTGAGTATTCATTTAATAAGTAGTTTGGTTTAAACATATTTATTCACAAAATAAAGACAAGTATATATTACAACATTATAAATTTGAAATACAAAGTGAAAGGATCGGGAAACAAGCTATCAAAGCTTATGCAAGCCCGTCTCCTAACAAGTAATAAGTAGTTTGAGAGGGAGGTGATCAAAATCTGATTGCCCTTACTGTAATTTCTTTTGGCATGGTGGTCTTTCCACTTTGTAGCTTGAGAGGAACCAAACTACATACCTTCCATGCAGCCTATTTGTCAAGTTTGGTTCAGCTGGTTTTGGTAAGATAAAAAAAAATCTCAAAGGGTAAAATCTGCAGTGACAGCCAGGTTTGTGAATATATTGGAAAGAAATCAGTGAAAGACCTTGCATAATACATCTGATTACAGTTTATTCCAGCAGTTTCAGGGCCATGATCGATATGTCCCAGTACAATTTCAATATGCCTTCTAAAAGTAAAAGGAAAAGGAGGAAGGTAAAAATTGTTGTATTGTTTAAAAAACATGTCCAATAAAGCGGAAGACAAAGGCGCAACATCTTTCTAAATTATGTGCAGATTATTAGATACACACGGAGAAATGAAACAGACTCGCGAGATGAAGAACAAAAAGCGTTGTTCCGTTGCTTGTTTTTACCATGCATTTGTAGAGACTTCGTCTCATGTGCATTTACTTCATATCCCTTCATTGATTATGGCAAATAGCAGAAATTTCCTTAAAATTGATTTTTACCGTGTTTTTCACTTACTGTGTAGTTATATATTCGCTAAACAGCATACAAAGTAACCGTCAGAAAGCCCTCCAGTAGGTGAATAAAATTACTTACAACAGCCTACATAATTCATTTTTTCAATGCAGCTACACATGCTGTTGAAATTTGGCACAAAAGTAAGAATTATCTTTTAAAGTTGCCTCAAGAAATGCGAGCGATGTACCGGTAAGGGACCGACCATTTAACCCAAAAGGGGGGGGGGGGGGGGGGGGGGGTGGAGGGGGGTAATGGTTTTTTTTCTGGACAGAAAATTTATTTATTTTTTTCACGTGTACCAACAAAATATTTTTTTCAAATTTATCATTATTTGTTTGGGGCAGAAAGCCTCCTTCAGAAATTTTTTTCATCATTTTGGCAGCCAAAATATTTTTTTCACTTAAAATTGGCTCCAAAATATTTTTTTTGTTTTTAGAAAAAACCATAGCCCCCCCTTCAAGTTGAATGGTCAGTCCCTAAGTTAGTCTTTTCATGTAAAACGGAGAAAAGATATATTTTGTAACGCAATGTAGTAGCAATAATTACAAGAAATCAGCTCTCGCGGGACAACTTATTCACAAATACAGATATAGACAAACTTGGCAGTCAACTAGATAAATAATAAACCCTTTTTTATACAAGAAAAAAAAAATTCTTTTTCAACAATAAAACACGAAAAACTTATCTGACATATTCTGTTGTAGTGGATTTTCCGCGAAAAACGTTCTACAGCCTACAGATAGAACCGTAAGACAGATATTTCAGGCGCATAGGTTCCTATACTGTGAAGAAGAGAACAGTAGAAAACGACAGCTAATCCCTTCGCCATTTTTTGTTTTTGTTCAAACAAGTCCATTTTAGACTACTCAACAATCAGCAGTTGAAACCATCCATGAAGATGTGGTTTGGCATTTTAAACCAAAGACAACTTTAACCTGAGTTACTCATGCATGAAATGTAGGTCTGAATGACCTTATTTTTATCTGAAACCCTGTGACTATCCAATACGAATCCACTGAAAATATATTAAACCTCTACCAGCTCTAGTATCTCAGTTCTGGACTGTAACCTGAATCACCCTTGCATGAAATATATGTTATTTTTTTTAACCTCGAGATGCATTCACTGACAAAATATTATTCCTCTACCTGTTCTAGTATCTCAGATCTCGACTTCAACAAAAAACTTAACTCCGACCCACTCATGAATGAAATATAGGTCAAAGTGACATTTTTTAATCAGAAACCTCGTGACTATTCAAGACACACCCACTGACAATATATTATTCATTTACCCGCTCTAGTATCTCAGATCTGGACCAAAAACATTAATCTGAGTGAATCATGCAAGAATTGTAGGTCAATGTAACCCAAATTTTATACCAACCTAAACAAGATTATTACACGTAGCTATGTCCCCCGCCGCCGCAGTAAAGTCGATAAAGTCCCATAACTCAAGTAAAATTTTGCGAATCAAAATAGCGGCAAGATACAACGGCAGTAGAATACCGAAGGAACAAGGGAAGCGATGACTGCAAAAATCGAAGTCCAAAGACATGGCAAAAACGGTAACAGATAAAAACAAAGACAAAACAAGGACGTGAGACAGCTACAATGCACGGAAATAAAAAGATAACATTAAGAACTAAGGCACTCATAGTGTGAACTCCCATGAAAACCGGGAGTGACATCATGTGCTCCGGAAGGGTAAGCATGTCCTGCCCCGCTAACGACACCCGTCACACTATGATATGATCAACTGCATTAGGTGGCAAACAGGTAAGCAAAATTTCAGCAAAATCCCTTAATTGGATTTTGAGGAGATGTGTCGATAAAGTCTTCCTATGTTGTAGTATGCATCAGGTCGATAAAGTCCCATAACTCCCGTAAAATTTGTCCAATCAAAATGGCAGCATAATATGATCAAGTACATGTGGTGGCAAATGTTCAAACTAGATTTCAGCATAATCCGTTCAGTGGTTTCCGAGGAGTTGCACCCACAAATTGTTCCTAGGCTGTAGCACGCATTAAGTCGATAAAGTCCCATAACTCCTGTAAAATTTGAAGAATTGAAATGGCGATGCGATATGGTCTTTTACATATGGTGACTAACAATTCTGTAAAATTATCACGAATTCGGACCAGCAGTTTCTGAGGAGTTGCGTCCACAAGAGTTGCCATTGTATAATAATGTGGAAATAATCAAAGTCCCATAACTCCCACAAAATTTTACGAATCAAAATGGCAATGCGATATGATCTAGTACTAATAGTGACTAATAATCCTGTAAAATTTGAAGGAATTCTGACTTGTGGTTTATGAGGAGTTGCATCCACAAGAGTTGCCATTGTATAACAAAGTGGAAATAATCAAAGTCCCATAACTCCCACAAAATTTGACGAATCAAAATGGCAATGCGATATGATCTAGTATAATGGTGACTAACAATCCTGTAAAATTTGAAGGAATTCTTACTTGTGGTTTCTGAGGAGTTGCGTCCACAAGATTTGCCATTGTATAACATTGGGAAAAAAAATCAAAGTCCCATAACTCCCACAAAATTTGACGAATCAAAATGGCGATGTGATATGATCTAGTACTTATGGTGACTAACAATCCTGCAAAATATGAAGGAATTCTGGCAAGCGGTTTCTGAGGAGTTGGGTCCACAAGATATGCCACTGTATAACAATGTAGAAATAATCAAAGTCCCATAACTCCCACAAAATTTGACGAATGAAAATGGCGATGCGATATGATATAGTACTAATAGTGACTAATAATCCTGTAAAATTTGAATGAATTCTGACCAGCGGTTTTTGAGGAGTTGCGTCCACAAGATCTCCATTTGTATAGTATTGCTGAAAATCGTCAAAGTCCCATAACTCCTATAAAAATTGACGAATCAAAATGGCGGTGCGATATGATCTAGGACATATAGTGACTAACAATTCTACAAAATTTGAACAAAATCCAATGCACGGTTTTGGAGGAGTTGCGCACACAAGATCTCCAGTTGTATAGTATTGCTAAAAATGGTTAAAGTCCCATAACTCCTATAAAAATTGACGAATCAAAATGGCGGTGCGATATAATCTAGTACATATAGTGACTAACAATCCTACAAAATTTGAACAAAATCCAATACACGGTTTCCAAGGAGTTGCGTCCACAAGATCTCCAGTTGTATAGAATTGCTAAAAATGGTCAAAGTCCCATAACTCCTATAAAAATTGACGAATCAAAATGGCGGTGCGATATGATCTAGTAAACATATTGACTAACAATCCTACAAAATTTGAACATAATCCAATACACGTTTTTTCAGAGGAGTTACGTCCACAAGAAAGTGTGCCAGACAGACGGACGGACGGACGGACGGACGGACACACGGACGCAGACCATTACTATGTCCCACCGTTGCGGTGCGGCGGGGGACAAAAAACTATCAAAGACGCATCTGTGGACAAAATTTCATTTGTCCATAACTTGTAGTTCAAAAGATATATAAGGGCGTTTACTGTGCTAGGGACGAACGAACGGGCGAAACGCTGTTTCCCCTCACCAACTTCGTTGGGCGATGTAATAATCAGTTTATTGAAAAGCCCAATTTTACTCCCTTGGGAGTTAATGGCAATACATATACAGTACAAAATAAACAAATAAACAAGACATTTCAAACATAGCAAATAAAATAAAGAACCATACTGCTATAGAGTCCACTTTTCTCAGTATTAAAGAATTTTTAATAAATGGAGCAACAAACTGCAAAGGATTCGGAGATGACATAATTTTTAAAAAAATTATCTTGTTCGTTTTTTTGTGTCAGAAAGATTGACTATATTAAATTGTTTTCGTATGTTGTTATACTTTGGACAATGGAAAAAGTAGTGAACCTCATCTTCGATGACTTTTGAATTGCACATCTGACATAATCGTTCATTTCTGTTTAATTTTTTTATATCGACCCCTTTCTATTTATAGAAAATGGTCACTTATTCTCATTTTACATATATTTTTTCTATTTTCAAAATTTGTTGTTAATAAATATTCATTGATTTCATAGAAGGTTTAAGTTTACTGTATAAAAATATTTTATTATTTTCATTTAGTGTATTTAGTTTTTCGAAAAACAATGTTTCATAATTATTTTTAAAGTTTATTTTAATTTTCTTCTCAAAAGAAAACTTTTCTCTAAAAAAAAAACAAGTTTTTCTATTTCATCTATTTCTACATTATTTATAGAACATACATTTTTTGACTGAAAAATCATTGTTTTAGATCTTTTTGCATTTATAGAAGGTTGCCACTTAAAGCAATATTCATTTAATTTACAAAGAGATCTTTGTAAACCGTCTGGATACTGGAAAGATATCCCTTTAAATAAAATAATATAAGAAAAAAAAACTATATCTGTAATACAGTATCGTTTCATAAGATGTCGAAATGCGCATATGCAGAAAGTAAATTCACAGTAACTTCGGTATTTAGTTATTTGAAACTGCCAGGTACATTCACTGTACCCGAAAGTTGCATTTTTCACAAAAATAAATGAGGTTTGAAACAAAAATTGGAAAGTCGTAATCGTCAAACATCATATTTCAGAGAGAAATGTTCCCTGTGAATCCTTGGCGTCACGTGACGAGACTTACAGACTTGACTGGGCTAAATAGTGTGCAACATGATACAGCTTTATCTATTTCAACTAATGTGCATTTGCCTAAGTTGTCAAAACAGGGTGATATTGACATATAACAATTCTGGACATAGTTTCGTAAATCAAAAGTGTAAATGGATAGATGGATTTCAATGCAATAACATACCATTAAATTTAATACAAACCACAATAGCAGAAGATAATAAAAGCTAAAAAACGGTTGTTGGCAGACTACTTTTGAAATATTTCATCATAAAAATAACATTAAATTGAAGAGACTGGAAGCAATATGATATTACTCTTTACAGACATGAATGCAGTTTGGCCACATTACAACAATTAATCTCTCAATGAGATAATGAGACATATGTTGTCGAAATGCGCATATGCAGAAAATAAATAAACAGTAACTTCGGTATTTTGTTATCTTGATAACTAAAGCGACTTTGGAGTAATCTATCAAAACAATTTTCACGAGAAAAAAAACTTAATATGTCATTGAGCAATCTATTTTTATCTGTTTGATTGCTTTATAGTGGGTTCTCATTATATCGCGGGTTCAATTATATCGTGGTATCCACGTTCATTTCAACCAAATTTTTAACTGTGACGTCACCGATTCTTCGTAGGTACGTACCATGATATTATGAGCTAACAGTATAAACTCTTTGTTTCTCAGACACATAAGATATCAATAACCATTGGCATACTTAAGACTAACCAATTTCATTAATTATAAAATCAAACTGTCCAAATATTGTAAACTGCTAACATGTGCAAACACTAAATATGCCTCCTTTTGCTCCCTATTTTGGGTAGCCAGTAACTTTAGAATCGTCAAAATTACTCTTTAAGCCATGGAATTCAACAATGTACCAATAGGAACTAAAGTTATTCAACAAAAAAGTTAGGACAGAGACGAATACTAATTAGTAAATAAATGTTTATTAATGCTATTTTTTACCCTTGCGGGTTGACAGCATACATATACAAAACACAAACAATTATAAACAATGAAACATATATACATTTAGAACAATAAAAAATATGCATCTATTTTGAGTTCACTCTCCTCAGTGCTAGTGACTTTTGAATGAAAGGGGCAGCAAGGTGCATAAGACAATCAGACGACAAAATATTTTCCAAAAATCTCCTTGTATTTTTTTCCATCAATTGTGGATTCATATTTTTTATTTTGATAAAAAATCTTTTCTTAATGTTTCATTCTTTTGACAATGGAAAAAGAAATGCTTCTCATCTGCAATTAAATTTTTGTTACATTGTTTACAAAAGCGCTGTTCTCTGTTTATTTTATTATATCTGCCTCTTTCTATTTCTAAAATATGGTCACTTATTCTCATTTTAACAATTAATTTTCTGTTTTCAAAATTTGAATTTTCAATATAAGGTTCTAAAATGTAGTTTTTCTTAAGTTTGCTGTAAAGATAGAGCTTATTGTTAATAGTTAAAGATTTCAATTTATCAAAAAATAGATTTTCATATTTATCCATTAATGTTTTTTCTCAAATTTTTTGTGAGGTTGCATTTCTCTTTCTTAAAATCAGAAACCTCAACATCTTTTTTAGCAATTTCTGCTGTATTTAATATATCTTCTGCAAAAGTGTACCAAGAATATATGCCATTTGAGTGTATTGTTTTTGATAATTCATATGCATCTAATAAAAGTGGATTGTTATTTTGGTCAGAAATTCTGGCCATATACTTCAAGACATGTAATTTTATATAAACATCTAAAGGGTATTGAGCAATTTCTGCTCTAGCTGCTATATTAACAGATTTTTTACTTAATCCAAGGACAAATTTACAGAATTTCAAATTCACCTTTTCAAGAAAACTTTTGTCTGATGAATCGATGAAATCAAATTTAGAATTTGACTTTTTCGCACAAAGCTTTGCATTTAGTATTTTTTCGTAAAAATCCATATACCAAATTTCTGAGTTGTACATCAGTATAGGTTTAACAAGAGAATCAAAAAGTTTTTTATATATCTTTACTGAGACATTTTCAATAGGGTTTAAATATTTAAACATGGAAAACATTACCTTACAGCCCTTTTTAGACAGTTCTAAATGGGTAGAGTGAAATTTTCCTGAGGCCTCAATCAGATTTCCAAGATGTTTATATTTCAGAACCTTTTCTAATTTATGACCATTTATATAAAATTCAGACTTGTTGTAAATAATATTTCTTTGTTGGAAAATCATAATTTTACTCTTTTTTTCATTCACTGATAGTTGCCATTTGTTACAATATTCATGTAATTTATCTAGAGAATTCTGTAGTCCTTCTGCACTTTCAGAAAGGAGTAAAATATCATCTGCAAACATCAGACAATTCAAAGAATTAGTTTCTAATTTTACAGGACAACAACTTACATCAAATATATTAGGTAGATCGTTTATATATATATTGAACAAGTTTGGACTCAAACTGTCCCCTTGTTTAACCCCCCTTTCTATATCAACAAAATTGGATAGATATTCCCCAATTTTAACTGAGGCCTCAGAGTGTTTATACATATCTTTAATTTTGCTGTATAGCTTTGACCCTATATTCTGGTTTTGTAATATCTAATGAAACTACCAAATGATTTGGCGGTTAAATAAGTTCTTTGGAAATGCTCTACAAGGCTCTTTTTAATTTGCATAGGGTAAATTGACCCACACAGTTTCAGATGACAGCGATGCTATATTGCTTTTGCCATTTCCAAAACATCCTTACCACATCCATCCATTTAAATAGATAGTCCTGGGACAAAACGCTTTTGTAATCATTCAATTTAGCAAATGACTAAAATGTATTGTGTTGACTGTGGAATACGAACAAAACAACGGAGTTGTAATAGCTTGTTAACACTGAAACTTATCTAGTCGTTTTCTTACAAAAGTAATCTCTCTTTCCTGTTTACATACCCGCATAATCAGACAAATCTTGTTGTATATGTATGTGTATTTAAAACTAGAGGCTCAGAGGCTGAGCCTGCATCGCTCATCTGACAAATGCCTAATAGCAGATTTTTCGATGTACTGGCGCAAATGTTTTTGTCGAATCGAAACGAAATGGGCAATCTCTGTAAAGGACCTTTCTTAGATTATTCCAGTACAGTTTAATTAAATCTGCTTCAATAGTTTCAGAACAGATGATGAAAAAGATATATATTCCCTTAAAGGCCAATGTTAAAATATGGGCCGCAATGGCGTCAGATCAAAACAAAATAAGCAGTTATTGTGGAAGACCTATCATACAACATTCCTGTAAAGTTTGGTTGCATTTCCTCCATGGGTTTCAAAAGAGATAATCAAAATATGATTTTCCTATAGGGTGCAATGCTACATATATGTTACGCGCTTATGGCCATGTTTTTTTTGTCGAATCAGAATGGAAAGAGAAATCTTTGTAAATGTCCTTTCACACATCATTCCTGTATTGTTGAACTGGCTTGAGTGGTTTTCAGGAGTTAATGAAAATGATGTTTTCCCAAGGGGTCCAATGTTAAATATAAGTTGTGCGCTGGTGGGCATGTTTTATTGTCGTATTTGAACGAAATGAGCAATCAATGTAAAGGACCTTCCATTATATGCAATGATGTGAAATGGAGTAAATCCACACGAGACAAAGTCTTTACAAATACATGGTAATTAAACAAAGCGATTTGAACAACACTTGTGTTGTTGTTCTTTACCTTGAAGACACCATGAGGCCTTCAACAATGAGCTTTGTTCATACCTCATTGTAGGTTCAAACCGGCCCCTAACACCGGTTTGAGCGGAATTCATTGCTAGATGTCGAGCTAAGCTACATTCCATACATCATGTAAAGTGTGGTTAAATTTGCTTCACTTGATGAAAATGATGATTTTCACAAAGGGTCCCATGTTAAACATAAGTTGTGCGCTGGCGGCCATGTTTTTATAGGATCGGAACGAAATTAGTAATCTTTGTAAAGGACGTGCCATACATCATCCCTGTAAAGATTTGTTGAATTTGCTGCAGTGGGTTCAGAGGAGTTGTTGAAAATGAAAAAATCTTATGGACAGACAGACGAGACATTAATGAGCTCTTTTAGCTCGATGAACCTCAACATTAGTGAATAAACAAGAGACTCTAAAGAGGCTGTATTGCTAACCTGGACCATGTGACTGACATAGACAAGTTGATATAATCTCAATTTAAAAGTGTCCCATTTTCATATATGCTTATAGAATTATAGATGCAGATTTGGTCTACAGATGAAAAATGTATCATGATGCAACAATTTTTGATTGGGTGTAGACCTCCTGGTCGCCTTTTTGAAGGGGACCATCTGCTAAGGAATGGCTAAGCTGAGCGCAGCATAGTACGACCGCAGCATGTCGACGACTAAAATTTAAACAAGTGTAATTTAAAGTGGATGTGGACACAATAAGCAGCTTGACACAGTAATTAGCTGGACACAAACTGGGAAAATAAAAAATAGCCCTTTTGATCCCTTAAAGCTTGGAAATATTAAGAATTTTGCCAAATTTGTTGATGTACTACTGAAAGCTTTCATCAAGAGGGACCCAAAGAAAAAAAAACTATCGAAATTCGATAAAAATAAATTACGAAAAATTGCAATTTTGGCCCTTTTGACCCCTTATAGCTCGTAAACCTTAAGAGATTCTTCAAATCTGTTGACAATATACTGAAAGCTTACAAGAGTAATCAAAAGAAACAAATCCCATTGAAATCCGATGAAAAACAGAGATTTTAAATATTTTGAAAATTAGCAATTTGGCCCCTGTGACCCCTTATAGCTTGGAAATGGTAAGAACTACGACAAATCTGTTAGCATATTACTGAAAGCTTATAACAGAAAGAAAAAAAAATCCCATCAAAATCCGATGAAAAATAAGCATGCATATTTACAATTCTGGCCTCGTTTGGTCCCTCATAGCTCGGAAAGGAAACAAGTTATCAAAAATATAATGGTTAAACACTGTTAAATTTTATAAGGAATCAATTGAAAGAAACTGTATCAAAATCTGAGTAAAAATGTTTGAGAATCGGCCATTTTGGGCCACTTTTATCTCATGAACGGTTCATGCAACGTGAAATCCGTTGTAATACCTCTGGAAAATTCCTCAGGAGCATATTGAAAGAAACCCCATCAAAATCTGATAAATAATAAACATTCTACATTAAAATAAATGAAAACACCAAATTTGGCCTTTTTGGCCCCTTTTAAAAAACGGGAGCGACCACAATATCCAAAACCCCTCAAAGACATCCTTTTGTACTAAGGAACATTGTGCGAAAATATCCACTGAAACTTAGGTTATTGACCAAAAACCAAAAGAGTCTATAGACGACGACAACGACAACGACAACGACAGCACCATACCATCAAACGACCTCAAATTTTTTGCGGTCGTATAAAAACTATTGTGCCTAAGTTTGGTTTTTAAGGGCCGCATAGTTTCTGAGGAGAAGAGCTTTGAATGTGTTCTCTGATAGGTCTAATGTAAAACTAAGTTCCTAGTCGGGGACCACCTTAATAGTGTGGAGTTACCGGACATATTTTATAAAGAGGACTACCAAAGGATTATTGTGACAAAGTTTGGATCCAATCAACATTTTTATTTTAGAAAAAAGATCAATGAATGCTTTCCAATAGGACCTAACGCTAAACTATGTTCCCTACTGCCAGCAATCTTGGACGTGATGTGATCTTGCCGGACATATTTTTCGAAGGAGAGCAACTAAGGAATATTGTGACCAAATTTAAAGGGGACAGCTAAAGGACTTTTGTGACCAAGTCTGGTTACAATTGGCCCAGTTGTTTCAGAGGCAAAAATCTTTCAATGTTAAGTTTACGGCGGATGGACGGACGACGGAAGCCTAATGATGTCAAAAGCATATCTTGATTCTTAAAAAAAGATTTTTTTGATGTTTGATTTCGGTCTGACTTACACTTATCAAGGAGTTTCAAAATGGGCAATGTTTGACTTGCTGAAACTGCAAAATTATTAAAATCGTATTTCTTTAAATTAGAAAAAAATAGCAGGTGTACCGCTTCTTATGGCATTAGAGTTGTGACACGAAAATAAATTATAGAGCTATGATGCGAGATTACACGGACAAACATTGTCTGTAAGGATACCGAAATACCAAAAAAATCAAAGTACCTGTAACTTTATCAAAATTTGAAGAATTAGTCTGAAAATACCAGGTGCACATGTCTTTATATTGTACCCGGCACTCTGCAGAGGGCGCGAGATTGTCTATACTCAAAAAAATGTTAAGGAACAGACGGACTGACAAAGTGAAACCAATATACTATTTTAACCTATTGTTGTAGGGGGTATAAAAATTGGGAAGACTTCATACATTTTCAATATTATACAACCTTAGAAATAAATTATGCAAACTATATCAATTATTATTTGGGTTCTTATGATGATAAATGCCATTATTTTTAAATTCAAGCATGTAGAAGTGCGAACATTGTCCTATTTACTTCCACAAATGAAATTTGGGGTAATTTTTTGAAATTATGTTTATTGCTAAATTTATATTTGACAAAAATATAAACATGTCCAGTTTGAATGTCCACGGAATGCGCACGAAAACGTTTTCATATATTAACGAATGACTTTCTACTCTGAGCATATTCTTCTCAGATTTTTCGCCCAATAACAAATTACAATTTTAAATAGGCGATCTGTTATATCTTTAATAAAGTGCTACACCGAGTGCAGCATGATACGACCGCAGTATGCCGACCACTGAAATTTAAACCAGTGTAATTTGAAGTGAATGTGGTCACAGTTAACAGTTTGACACAGTGACTAGATGGACATAATAAGGAGTTTGACATAGTAATTAGCTATACACAAACTAAGAAACATAAACATTAGTCCTTTTCATCCCTTAATGCTCCTAAATTGAGTAGGTTATGGTAAATCTGTTAAAATACTACTGACAGCTTACATCAAGAGAAATCTAAAGAAACAAGACCAATTACATGTCTGGACCTGCGTCACCGTCTCATGTTCAACAGAGAAAGTGTTTTTTCCACATAACAGAATGTCATGTATAGGTTTGCCAATTCAAACAAGTATTCATTTATCTTGTTACCAAAACATTCTTCAAATGCAAGTTCTGATTGAGATTATATCAGTTCATCCCTTTTACAGGAATAGACAAATGTATCGCTCACCTGGCTTTCAGTTGCCACAATCAAGCTAACATTGTAAGTTATGCAGTTGATCTTCAGTTTCTCAAACTTTCGTAGCTCGAACACCTCCAATATCTTGAACTGTTTTTAAAGTCTGATCATGTTTTATTATATTTCTTTGTTGGGCTTTTTTGACAAAAAACGTTCTGGGTAAGGACCACTTTCTACACCAGTTTTGAAGTCGAGACGTCATTTTGTAAATGGCAGTCAACAAACAATTTTCAACATCGTTTTGAAGTCGCAACATCAATATCTATTTTGAAATCAAATTTCATTGAAATCGGACAATGTTGAATTTTCCCGCCTTTTTGGCAGCCATTTTAAAAATGGCGGTCAACGAACAATTTTTAACATCAGTTTTGAAGTTGCGACATCATTACCTTTTTGGAAACCAAATTTCATTTAAATCGGACAATGTTGAATTTTCCCGCCTTTTTTGGCAGCCATTTTGAAAATGGCAGTCAACGAACAATTTTCAACATCGTTTTTAAGTCGCAACATCAATATCTATTTGGAAACCAAATTTCATCGAAATCGGACAATGTTGTATATTCCCGCCTTTTTTGGCAGCCATTTTGAAAACGGTGGTCATCGAACAATTTTCAACACCAATTGTATGGCAAACATTTTATCAATTTATACTGAACCTTTATAAAATAAAAGACAAAAATATGAAAATTTTGAAAATTCTGTGAAAAAGGGCAATAACTCCTACAAAGGTTTTTGGATTTTCTTCAAAATTTCAGGGTGGATAGATCTTGATATGCTGAACATTTCTACTTTTTACACTTGACCTCTATCTGTTACTCTTTTTGAAATAAAAAATAAAAAATGCACAACTTTTGAAAATTTTACGGAAAAAGGGCTGTTTTAAGATTTTCTTAAAAATTGCACAGTAGGTAGATCTCATCATGCTGATCATTTTTACCCTGTCAGATTTTTAAGGCAAGTTCTCTGCCTTCCAGCTGTTAGGTAAAGCCATCTTGAAAAAGTCTGTTTCAACCAGACTCTTACTTTAAGGAGACTTCTTTGTATGAAAAGAATCCGAATGATCCAGACTATCGTTAAAAACGCGTACGGCTTACCAGTTATTCATACAAAGGCACAAAAAATAATCCATTCATGTGGCGATACAGTGTCCATTTCATGATCAACTACATCGTTTTATGTGTTTATTATATTTATTTAATATCTTTTAAAAGATACAATGATTTTTTAATCTCAGAGGACTTAAATTGATATTCGAAATTCACGATTCGGTTCATTCATAAAAATTTCCTGCGGTGCGCTATGATTTTACAAGTTTTTATGAATGGATACATAGAAACTTCTACTTTCGCTGTTGTAACTCGTAAAAATGTATGTATTTCTCAATCTATATGACTTTGAAACTTTTAATGGTTACACTGACGTACTCTACGTAGAAAAGGATCAATCAAACCGTAGCTTCTTTTTCTTGTTTTATTTTTGTCCCGACAGGTGGCGCGTTGTTTTGTATTATTAATGGCCAACTTAATTCCGCCCGCATGACATACGCCGTAGTAAATAAGGGTCAAATAAGTTTCAAAATAATCCGAAATTACAGCAAATGTTCTTTATGGAATACTTCAAATATATTAAAATTTTAGAATAATTCAACTATGTCAACAATGAAGCACGGAAGGTTTAAACTTGATCTCCACCGGCGTTCCTTATCACAAGCGTAATCAAGTACAACACTTGTACCGGATCACATGGAACCATCATGAAGGTCCCAAGCTTTCACTGATTTGTTACAACAGGAGGAAGCGCTCGCTTGCTGAATTTTCATTATTTGCAGTGATTCCTTCTTTTGTAGTAATTCATTTTCACGTTGTGTTGAAACAGAGCTGAAATCTGTTAGTATACTGCGCCAAGAACACGTTCACGAAGGCAAGACGTTGTCATCCGTCTTACCGACATCGTAATCAGGTATAAGAAAACACTCAATACTAGATCACGAAAGTCAAATGTAAAAAAATGTCAGTTGAAAACTCGTGAGGGTCCTGATAAAACTATTTATATACGTAATTATTTCATAGTAGATCTAGCTCTATCTTTTAAAAATTAAAAGTGGCTTAAAGCATTTCGGCGTCCCATTATCCAGTGCTTTGATCCAACAGATGTTGATAAAAAATACAAATATTCAATTCTCTACCAGAGACCCATCATAAGAAGAAGTCTGCAACCCATATAATATGTTTGGAAGGTGTTGTGCCCAGATAAGGCCACAATGACGCTTCGGCCTAAAAAAAACGTTTGATAGTAAACAAAAGTTTTTTTCTTGGCTGGGAGCAAGTCCCACTCCCTGTGATAAGGCAGTTATCAGTAAAATCCTCTACAGGTGGTTCCTTCAGATCTCGTTCTAGTGAATATTAATGTAATCATGAAAACAAGTACTTGTTTTAATCACAATAGTCATCAAAGTGATAACATGACAAAATTAGAAATATCAACATTTATCAAGCCACCGAGTGTAAAACTTGTTTGAAATACTTACATGTACCAATACAGAGGAACAAGGCAATGGAATATAAATAGAGTTTTAAATATATCGCCAACAACCCATACAAAAACTGAAAAGACAACCCAAACCGGGAAGATAAGGAAAACTTCGAATTTTAATTCTTGAAAAAATTACATGCCAACATTTCAGCAAAACAGTAATAATAACAGGACTTCTGGGAATACCCAGGAACCTGCCTTAACAGCATTCTATGCTTTGATTGATATCTGTAACGGTTTTCGAGTTATTGGCCAAAAAACTGCAATTTACCCCTATGTTCTATTTTTAGCAACGGCGGCCATGTTGTTTGACCTACCGCCTAATCGAACATAATTTTGAGAAGACGTACTCTAGTGATGATTCAGACCAAGTTTGGTTACATTTGGCCCAGTTGTTTCAGAGGAGAAGATTTTTGAAATTGTTGACAGACAGACGGACGGACAACGGACGACGGACGCATAGTGATGGCAAAAGCTCACCTGGCCTTAAAAATCGGACTAGAAATAAAAAAACACAATTTTTGAAATTCGCCCCTTTGGGTCCCATTTATCTTATGAACAGTACATGCGACATTAAAACCGTTGACATATTCCCTCAGGATTACACTGAAATAACCCCATCAAATTCCAATCAATAATATAATTTCTACAGCCAAATATGTAGACACACCAAACTTTTTCATTTTTGGCCTTTTTTGAAAAACGAGAGGGGCCAAAAAATCAAAACCCATCACAGCCTTCCTTTATTGCCAATACACATTGTCTTAAAATTTCATAAAGATTGATCCGCTGGAACCTAAGTTATTGACCAAAAACAAAACTGTGTACAGACGACAACAACGACAACAACGACGACGACAGCGACATACCATTATACGAGTTTTTGCGGTCGTATAAAAATTGCGAATTAAACAGGAAAATTGGAATGGAATGTACGAAATATCTTGATAATACTACTAATTTGATATCGTTTGAGAAATTTGATTAGTGGAGAAATGATCACATGAACTACCAATTTCAGAGATTGACTTCAAAAAGTTATATCGCATTATACTAAAATACAGAAGTAATGCATATCAGATGTTCATATGAATAGTTGTAAAAAGAACATTAAAAACTTTTTAATTCATTGAAATGAATTTCCTAAGATTTCAACCTCGCTCGATATACTTTTCCCAGGTCGATATATAACATCGTATCGACCTCATACTCAGACTATATTTGTAAAATATAATGGCAGAACTTAATGATATAATTCAATGAAATTCATAATGTGACTTCAATCGATATTCATAAATGTTATTTGCAAATGAACTATGATATTTACTATATAACTATGTTTATTTCTTATAACAGCAGATAAACCGAGGATATTTTTTATCATTTTTAACTGCGTGTTTCATTTTACTTCTGACCTCCAGTGGCCTTTAATTAGCTATAGTTAGATATTTTACTGTAATATATTATAAATATACTGTTTAATGCATATTTGGTGTAACGCTCTTACCCAGTCAGTTGCCTCTGTTGTAAAAAAGGTAGTATCGAATATTTGCAATAAAACTTTACACCACATTTTTATAATCATATCATATGTCTTCTGATTCGTCACATTGACAACACTACATTTTACTAGATAACAAAAGTATATCTTTAGACAGGCCACACGCAAATATTTATCAATTATAGACTTTTTTACGAGGTCAATATGTTATATATGGACCTGTTAGGTTTATATTGACCGAGGACGAAGTCAGAGGTCAATATATTCCTGACAGGTCCATATTTAACATATTGACAGAGTAAAAAGTCCATCATTTTTATATTACATATGTAGTTTTATGGTATCTTATTACATTTTTGTTGAGGAAAATTTTGTCAATACATCGGAATTTAATTAGAAGAAGAACGTTTATTTGAAGGCGGGTGTGGATCTGCTATCATTTAAGTGCTCATCGGATAAATAAATGCCGACATTTCTCTTGTATTTGCATATAAAAAACAAAAACAAACAAATAAGCCTTTTTATTAGCGTGTTTACGTGAAGTATGCAATAAAAAGCATTTGACGATTTCACTGATTTCAGTGGCTGCTCTGTAAAACATTTTAATGTCCCCTTTAATTTTAACGGCGGAAAATCCTGTAAATGTGTAAAGCGTTTTTCCAATATTTATTAAAATATGTTTTCATAAGAGCTTTAATTCTTAGTGAAAAACTTTAATCTGAAAGTCCAACCAGACATGTTGCGTCAATAAAACTAAAAATAGAAACATAGCGTCAATATACTTAAAAATAGAAACATGGCGTCAATATACCTAAAATTAGATACAACGCAGAAATATACTGAATATACTTAAAGTCACGTGAGCGTATTAACCAATGAGATTTATAGGAACTTATACCATATGTAATATTTGAGGATATGGATATGGTAATTCAAATGCTATTTGTAGTAAGAATGTGCAAGAGTGTATTTCAATATTGTATAATATGGGCACATGGGAAAATATCATTGGATTTAGAGAATGGCTTAATATACAAAGCGAAAGATTAAGTTATTATTATCCTTTCAGTCGACTAAGTATCACTGCGGTAAAATCACGGGGGGTGGAGGGGATGGTAACTTCCTAAATAAAGGTAGGTACGGATGTGCGGCCCAAAAAGGCCTGTTTTTTCAGGTCTGAAATATATGATAAGGTTAAGAAATATCAGAAGAAATATAGGTCTAAATTTCCACTTGGGAATATATCAGTAAACGTATATAAGAATTAAATTTATGTGTCGGTCGAGAAGAGAAAAATGAGGCTAGAAAAATCTTTCCTCAATCAAACAATTACTACAAGCCATAAAATAAACGTCTGAAGCATCAGGTGTCAAACTCTTCAATCCATCTTTTTCGAGCCTGTCTCCATCAATCCACGAAACATTTTAAAGATGTTATCGTTTCCATTTGTTACAATATGAATAATCATGAACTGTTTCTGTATTCTGTGCATTGCGAATTCTTTTATTTCCGAAATCATATTGGAAGCGCAACATCTCCAAAACCATTCTGCAGAATAATCGTAGAAATCTAAAGCGAGAAAAAAATATATAAAATATAATTGCATACATCTGAATGGAAACAAAATGAGTATTTTTGATAAGATTTAAAAACAAAAACGAAATCAAATGATTATACATGTTGCTAATAATCAATATTTATGTATACATTACAGTTACATTTTTATGCTAACAAAACGCAAGGACAGTTTTCATGGACAATTAAGAGGATTGATTGCTCTTGTAAGCTCTCATATGTGTTGCTTTTTGGTATTAAAATCAACTGATTTTTTATGTGCGCTCTGGAGACGAAAGTTGTTTAAATAGCCATCTGCTGAAATCAACTGAAATAAATGTCCTATTATCATTGGATCGATGTCTGTACTAGCTTACTCTTAGTCTCCAAGTAATCACCAGCCAAGTTGTCGTGCCCAAAACCTGTCGTCCTGAAGATTTTAATTATCGTATGAAAATTGTTAATAAAACTCTTGGTAATTTTGTTCTCTAACAGTCGTGACCCAAAACCAATCATATTGAAGATTTAAAATATCGTATCAGAATTGTTATCCAACAGTTCTTTCAAGTCCTGGTATAATTTATCTGCAATAATTTGACTAAATTACCAAAATGGCATTTACAGAAATAAGAGTCACTGCAACCTCGATGTTGTGTTCTTTTAAAGTTTATGGTGTCTGTAGGGTATGAAATTATGTAAATTAAAATTTGGTGGTCACAGTGCATTTAAGCGCAAAAAGTGAAATTGAAAATTTCAGGATTTTACATAGAAATGATAGCCGGAAATGATTATGTCAAAGGATAGCTTGAAAATCTATTATAGATTTTGTTCATACTTTGCATGTATTTAAAATCATAATATAATCTAAATTAATTGTTATTTATTTACATGTAGATAAATTGCAACATGTTAATTTCTCTAGAGATATCTATGTTAAATTCTTTTATCAAATTACCCCCCAACCCCCCATTTGCATAATTTATGTGTTCTGTGAATCGAGCAACAGGTTGAAAGCTATGTGTTGTAGTTCACGTTTGTGTTATGAAGTTGTTGTAAAAGTGATAAGGAATAAAAATTTTAAATACTTTGGAACTTTCTTTACATCTTAAATAACTATTTTGATAAATATCTAAATAAATGAAACCCAGTTAACAAGTATTAGACAAAAATGGCGGAATAATACCACTGAGACAGATGTAGGTTATCCGTTTCAATTGCTATGACTGATCAAAACTTCTAAAATAGTAATCGCCACAATCAATAACTATCAATTTTGGCTTCCTTTACATAAATGATGTTTTTTCTTAGACAAGGATTACCTTCATTTTATTTATCCAGAAGAACTTAATGAAATTATGAAGACCATTGAAACACTATTTTCAGCCTCACTCGTGGATCTCCAAGCCTGTATAATATTGAAAACTCATGATTCCTGACCTAAACATTTTTCGACAACCATGGTGTTTTAATTTTCAGTTAATGACCTTCCTGTTATAAGAACTTCAGTAAGGGTAGTGTAGCTTTTACTTATTCAGTTTATGAACAACTTGGATATGTTGACATATAAACTCATTAAAAGAGTGAGATAGGTGTATCGACAGCATAAGCGTCTCCTGCATTGCATGCATCACTCGTCTTGTGAGGTATATGTATGATTATTGCCACATTTTCGGCATACGGAGGCTATATTTCACAGCTCATTTGATACTTATGTGCCTGTAATGTATAAAACAATTTCGTCAATGAACCTGAATACTGTCTGAAAATCTCTTTCCAAGACGTATGTTCCATACTCGTTACAACTGTCACTTCAGAAATTCTATGGTCGTCAACATGATTTGACAGCTCGTTGGTTCGTTGAGGTCAAGATGTCTGCATTCAAGATGTCATCAAACAAATTGCAACAGACATTTTTCAGAAGATGAAGAGATTACTAGACGAATGCCAAGCACAGAATATGACTGACCAACAGACATCTCATCTGGAGTAAGAACAAATTCTTTTCATTTGGATTAAAAAATCTTTAAGAATGAGCAATTTCCAAAAAGCCAAATGAAAGTAATGTTCAACCGAATCTTCATTACGAATTGCAATTAATTACAAACTTAACTAATAACTGTAAAATAAAGTTAAGATATCTGGTCTAAATATAAGTTGGGTATATGTTAGTTTTGTACATGTATAACATAAATGAATCCATCTTTACGCATGCTGTCTATATACTTTCATTCGGCCCAAAAACGTTAACTCTTCTCCTTTACCAATGGGTATCTCACATGGTTCAAAAGCTTAATATAAAAAAGAAATATGTGCAAAATGTGATTATGTAAAAATTACAGAAGTTACATAATACGCAAGCCATCACTTTATAACCAAAAACAGACAACAAACGTCGAAGGAGTGATTCATTATGTTGCCTTGCACAAGAAGATGCTGTTTATATCACGGGGCCTAATCTGTTCGAAAAATATTTTAGGTGATTCCCGAGATAAGTAATTTAATTGTGGGTGACTACCAAAAATATGTAAACAAACCCGCTTCAGAAATGACAAGGTGAGAATCTTTCAACTATACTAGTGTTCATATTGCATTATTTACAAAGTGATTATGCCTATTCTATGGCAAATGTAATAACGATTTTCCCTGTATAAGTTTTATTTCAAAATCATTTGTAATTTTTGTGTGAAACGTGCACAAAAGTGCAGATCGTAAACAAATATTTGAGCAGTCAGTCTTGTTTAAATTTCAGTGTCTTATGAAAGTTTCTTCGCTTTATTTTAGAAGCTCTAACTGATGTTTAAGAACTGCAACTGTGAAAACAGGTTTAAATTTGGTATTTAAGCAAATATTACAATATAAGCAGATTTTTGTGGGTGATCGCCAGGAGTAAGTAAGTTTCTGATGGTGAATACCAAAACTCAAGAAAATCAAATTAATCAAATTAATGGAAAAAATGTCAAAATTTAATACTAGATTTCTCCGGGGTTTGCCAGATTGAAACATTGCAACATCAATAACATCATATGACAACCATCAAACATCTGGAGTAAAAACAATATTCAAAGGCATAGAAACAAAACTTATCAAGAATGTTTGCAGGGAAAGTTAGGCATTTTGGAGTCAATTTCACATTAATGGTGATCTTATTTACGTATAACCCGAGAACAACAATAAAAGCGTTGTTCCATTGCTTGGTTACACCATGTGTTTGTGGAGATTTTGTCTCATTTGCATTTACCCCATATCCCTTCATTGTTAATTTTAGACGAGAGTTTGTCTCTCCTGCAGTGTGGAGTCTGTAAAAAGATTCCCCGTGAGAGAGATGTATGCTCTATATACATTTCAGTTATGGTGTACTTGTTCTTGAGAGAATTTCTCATATGGATGCACTATCACTCTTTCAAATTTTGTTTTTAATATTTTTTTTGTAATTTTAAATTGTATTTCTGACCACCTGTTTATTGTGCCCACGTCTCACGATTTTATTATGTCAAGTTTTCTTACAATTGACTCGATGAGTGCCCTGTTGTTGTTTAAATGTTGTGATCGTATTTTACTAGTCTTTTAGTCGGGAAATGGATGACAGCGATTGTAAGAACACTTTGCCAGTTAAGTTTATGTTTGTTGACGATCCGCGGAATCCATGGATCAAAGGAAAAAAGACATTGATGTAGCGTTGCTCAGCAATTAGCAATGAATTCCGCTCAAACCAGTGCTAGGGGCCGTCTTGAACTTGCTATGAGGTATGAGTAATGCTCATTGTTGAAGGCCTCATGGTGACTACCAGATGAAGAACAACAATAAAAGCGTTGTTCCATTGCTTGGTTTTACCATGTGTTTGTGGAGATTTTGTCTCATTTGCATTTACTCCATATCTTTTCATTGTTACTTAAATACTAGGAAAAAGAGGAAAAAAATCGACAACAACTTACTTGTCGCCCATTAGGCAAAAATTAAAAATCAAGCAAATCATTCAGCATATCATATGTTGTATGGACATATAATAAATATAAATAGCATATCAAAGGTATTGAAAGCAATTCATTTGGTCTTAGATCCATATGAAAGGTTTTAGAAGCACATCATTGGTCTTTGAAACATAACATAGGTCTCATGAGCAGTTTAGTTTATTGATCAAGTGGTCTTATGATCAACAACAGTAGTCAGTCCATACAACGACAAACATTTTAAAGAGTTCGCTAATAATTGCATTCACTACAAGAGAGTGGATCTTGAGAAGAACAAAGATTCCTCTGAAACAGAAAAAAAAACATCCTATCTTTGGTCATTATAGGAACCAGAGGCATATCTGAGAATAAATTATTTTTGTAATGTCACTGGTGATGATATCTGTTTTGATATTGATGAAGACATCGACAACAACAACGGTGGCAGCATTTTGTACATTCTTTTTCAAGCTTAAACTCAAAGACTACACGTTTCGTCGAATATTTCATTTTTGGATTATTTAATAATTTCCGCCTCCATCTTTTTGCTTCGTTATTCCTTTGCCGATATATTTTAAATGTTGACTTTGAAAATTCGAAAGTTCATTGCAATGGTGAAGGTTCCAGGTCTCTATGACATGCCGATTAGGAGAAATACTTACTGAAAATAGATAGGTATGCGACCCTGACTTCATTATCCCATATCTATATCAATTTTCATCCCTCGAATACCTAAGAAATAATGCCTAGTATACGGTGTATTGATACAAAAAGTTCTTTCTCCACACTGTTGTGTTAAAAGAATGGCGCGACATAGCGTGTGTAAACATGTCAGAGGGCTTGGTCAATCCAATATGGAGGAAACGGTGTGGTAGGGCTGATTATCTGAGGGAGGAAGAGCTATATACCACCTCTGTTTTTTAGATTGAAGCGGACATGGCCATGATGGTGTGAAGTATCGTCCTTTGATCATCAAAGAAACACATTCTCACAACTGTATCTAAATAGACTGTCATTGAGACATGACATTTTCTATTTAGAAAGTAAAAGTTTTGGGTTTTAAAATTACAAAATTTATGTATCTCAAGTTGAAAAAGTCGTATCTCGCTCGATGCTGTTGTGGAATCTATATATCACACAAAAAAATGAAATGATATGTCTTGCAGTTTTCACAGCAGTTGCAGCGACCAAAAAAAAAATGAAGATATTACAGCGAAAGGCCTTCCAAAATAACAATAACCAGAAGAATTGCAGTTATTTATTCATTTCTGTATTTTTGGACGGAAGAATGGACATTTAAACTAGTATTTTCCCGGATATATAGCCACGGCAATTAAGTATAACAGTGGATAAAAAATATGTTCTCCCATTCTCTGCCGTTGCGACAATTCACGTCATTTTATATTTTTCGAGTTTTTAGAGACATTTAGTGCTTCACTCAGGATGATAAAATTTCGATTTTAACATTCTCGCTAAAGCTCGCATTTTTAAAATCGAAATTTTACTATCTCTAGCGAAGCTTGAATTATTTTGAATCCATTCCATGAAAGAGAATCGAAATGTATTTAACTAGATATCTTGATTAAATATATGAATGGAAATCACCCATTAAATATGTCGTACTCTTGAAATCACCCTAATATATTTGCATATTCCATTTGTTTACTGTTATATAACGACTTTAACTCCATTTAAACTGTTTTAATTCACATTTTCGGTCAACAAAAGAGCATTACATGTATTTTTATTCCCCCCACTGGCTGTAGCTTTCTACAAAAAGTGAATTGTGTAGTCGGCTTCAGCTTTCAATTGGACCAATGTCACTTTTGTGCACGCTTCAAGCTTAAACCGATGGTATTTGAAAACTCTGGTATGGTCAGTTCGTTTCAAAATCAAATTGTCCGTAGAATGTTTATTTGCTTGATTTAGGAAACAAAAACAATTTTTATATGGAACATTCTTTTCCACCCATTTTTTTTACGTATTCGCGAATTCACCCACATTTTTTACGAGCAGATTAGGCCCGTGATATATATTTAAACAAAGACAAACTATCAATACTTACCTGGGCATAACACTGGCAGTGACAGATGTGTTACACCAAATTTGTCGCAAGCTTTCAATACATTTCCACAACATTCGTTTATCACCCGAAAAAAATATGTTTGCTCCTTTGAATTCTTTTCTTTAACCTTTTCATTTAATTTTGGCATTATTGCACAGAGAACATAATAGAAATCCAATTGGTCATCGCCAAAAAAATCTAATACTTCGCCAACGTACTTCCGTTTATTCATTTTTTTTAACATGTTGTAGTTCTTAGAGTAGAAATCTCCACTTCTTTCTGCACATTTCTGTGAACTTTTACTTTTTCCATTAAAATTTCGGTCTTCTGTTATGACAACTGCTGTCTCGGTATATTTGGTTTCCTTATATCCAAATTTCCTCAAAAGCTCTCGAATGTGTGAGTGCTTCAGGGAAGATGTCAAAGAACCATCACAGACGACGGTAACTAAATTATTCTCTGGTAAATGTAGCTCAATGCTTTTGCCTGTTTGGTCTTCTGCTTCATAAGAAACAAACTTCTCTCGAATGTATTGTGGTATCCTCATTAACTTATCGATGAAGTTACTGGACAGCTCGGCAATAGAGACAAGAAAAGCCACACGCACATGGTGCACCACCTCGTGATTAATGTCGACGAAATGAACCTCTTTAATGGACACTTGCTTTGCATTGTCTTCACAAAATTTCAATAATCCTTTTGGATAGGCTTTAAAAATGTATGTTTCTGGAGTTCTTTCATAACCTATAATGGAATACAATGTAAACTTGAATAAACAAACAGTAACGGATTACGTTTTCTGTTATATACCTTAATCTGAGGAACATGACTCCATAAATTGCTCGTCTGGCTAACATTGCCTACTAAGGGCAATTTTATTGTAACAATTTACCAGAAAATCATGTTGCAACCCTTAACAAAAAAGAGTTGTGTAATTACAATTTAGCTCGGCAGGCGACAGAATGATTAAATTCAACCTTAATTCAATATTAATCTTCATAATGTAAATTTGTAGGGCTCAAATCCCTAGGAAAACTACATCCAAATAAGTTAACATTCTATACATCAAATATTTACCCATGAAACAAGTAAACATGATAAAATTTAGGTTAAGTTCAAGGTCAAAATGTCCTAAATTAAGATATTTTCACAAAGCGTTCGTCATAAGACAGTTACTTACCAAAGATGAAGTATATGTCCTCCAAAACACTCGTAGAAACATAGATTAACTTTTAAAATACGTCATGGTTAGGTTAAAGGGCTAAAAGTGTACGAATTTGATTCCTTCTCCAGCTCTCACATTTAGCAAGTAGCATAGCAAATATGAGGTTACTATTCTTTGAAATATAACTTTCAGAGACAAATGATTGTACCTCAAAAAACACTCTTCATAAGCACTTTACTAAACAAAGTGAAAAATCACAAACGGGTATTGCGTGATTTCCAGATAGATGACTTTAAAGCCAAAACCGCCTGATTGGACATCATCCTCTTCCCCATTCAACTATAGTCCTACGGACACGTGATAACCAGTGATCTAAATATCGTTGAAAACCACAAAAATCACGAGATATCTTCTCAAAATGTCCAAAATTCTGTGAACCCCAGAACATCAAGTGGAAGTTTATCTTCAACATTATGATGGATGTAGTTGAGGACTATGCAAGAATATTGGCGAAAAAAAGGAGATGTTGAGACATTGTCAGACTTGATTAGGTCGTTTAAGTCATTCATTTATAATCATATCCGGCGCTAGAAAACATCTATGAAAGCCAGAACGCCCAGTATATTTGATGATCCTCTTGTTGTAAAATCATTGACAAACCTCCAAGAAAAATACGTCATAGTAACTGCAGACAAAGCTTCTAACAATATTGTGTTTATATGTAAGAAACACTATTTAGACTGTCTTGTTAAGGAGATGGGTATTGACAGTTCATCCGGCAATCCTACTTATACACAAACTTCAATATCTAGGGACGAGATAATCGCAAATCAAACTTCTGTGTTTTTAAAGTGGAAAAAGACAACAGTTATCTCCCTTATAGTTACTGGGTGCCTTAGCTTCACAAGAATGCTTACAAACATGATTCATTACAGGATCTGCAAGATGCACATATCCAAACTACTAGCCCCTCTCCAAACTCCTTACCACTTTATTGACTGCAGTTAGAAATTGTCATAAAAAAGCCTATTCTACGAGCGGCTCTTAAAAACTCCAAAGATATCCTTTAACAGCTCTCTTCAAACAGTCTCTTTTACTGCAATATCATTTAAACGTTTGATTTTTCTATCCTTTATACAAGCCTTCCACATAATAAACATAAAACAGTAATTTCCGAACTAAAACATCAATGTTTCTGTACCACAAACGAAGAACGCAAGTATTCTTATTTGGTAATAGGAAAAAATAAAACATATTTTGTTAAGAACCTTACTGGGTCAAAAAGAAATACAGTGAAAATGACGTGATAAAGATGCTTGAATTTTTTATCGACATCATTTTTGTTGAATGTGGAGGCCGCGTTTTCAACAAATAATAGGGATTTCTATGGGAACAAATTGTGCGCCACTTTTAGCTGACCCTTTCCTTTATTCGTATGAAGCAAAGTTTTTACAAAGGCTAATAAAATAGAAACAAGAAGTGATGCCATCAGAAATGATGGCCACCCCACACTTCCCTGTTCAACAAAGAAAACAGAGTTCCACTGACGAGCTGACGTGTGTCAAAATCGACATTTTGGGG
This sequence comes from Modiolus philippinarum, assembly GCA_002080025.1. Lineage (NCBI taxonomy): Eukaryota > Metazoa > Mollusca > Bivalvia > Mytilida > Modiolidae > Modiolus > Modiolus philippinarum. The sequence continues at coordinate 28,419 of MJUU01008804.1, forward strand.
CCTCTTGTTTGCACCAAGACCAATATAAAATTCCGACAGCTTATTGCGCTTCTGCGGACTATTTGAAACAATTCTATTACAAAATTAAATTCATAAATCCAAAAATGTAGGAGGAGTTCCTCTGACAAACTCACATATAAGAAGATCGACATCCTGGGGCCTCTTGTTTGCACCAAGACCAATATAAAAAATCCGAAAGCTAATTGCACATATGAAGACTATATGCAACAATTCTATACCAAATTAAATTCATAAATTCAAAAATGTAGGAAGAGTTCCACTGACAAGCTCACATGTAAGAAGATCGACATCTTGGGGCCTCTTGTTTGCACCAAGACCAATAACAAAAACCCGAAAGCTTATTGCGTATCTGCAGACTATATGCAACAATTCTATAACAAAATTAAATCCATAAATCCAAAAATAATGAAGGAATTCCACTAACAAGGTTCATATAATGGACAAACGGATGGTACCAAAACAACATTCCTGCATTTTCTTCAGAAAAGTGCGGGGATAACGAAAACAACAGACCCAAACTTTTAATTTCAGCTTCAGATATATAGACGATGTACTTTCTCTTAATAACCTAAGATTTAAATAATATTTACCTCCAATCTACTCCAGAAAAGTTGAAATTAAAGAGACAACCGATACACCCAATTCTGCTTCATACCTCGACATTTTGTTATACATTGACGAACATAGAAATCTAGGTTATTTAACAAACATGATGATTTTGACTTCCCAATTGTGAACTTAACCTTTCTCAGCAGCAATATATCTACTTCCCGGGCATATGAAGTGTATATTTCTCAATTAATTCGTTCCTGTAGAGCTTGTAGTTCGTAAAGTGACTTTGTTGAAAGAGCAAAAGCACTGTCACAAAAACTGCTGAGTCAGGGCTTTGTTCAGTCGTTGTTACTTTCGTCCCTTCAGAAATTCTATGGCCGTCACCACGACATCATAGATAGATACGAAATGTCAGTGTCACAAATGAAATCTAACATTTCCAGCTAGATTACGTCTCCCCGGATTTGACATTACCGGTTCTGACTTTACCCTGGATTGACCCACCGACAGTGTGACGGGAGCTGTATACATAGTAGGACATGCTTCACTTCCGGAGCACCCGATGTCACTCTTTGAGAGTTCACACTGTTAACACTTTAGTTTTAATTGTTGTATTTGTAGTGTTTTGTGGTTGTGTAGCATCTTTGGACTTCCGTTACCTGGTGATCTTACTTTTGCCTTGTCTCTGGACTTTGATTTATGCAATCTTGTTCTTTGTTCTTTTGGTATTCAATTGCCGTTGTTTTTTTTAACAAATAAAAGTTCTATAACACTAGAAACCCACGGACTCACCTTGGATTGCTTACCTGCAAAAAATGCTTTAAGCCATGTCATGCTGATGGCAAAAACGATATTTTTTCACACAGAATGTGATGTTACTGGCAGCTATGATTTTTGGCAGGTACAATAGAAATGGTCAATAATTTTCCAAACACTATTGCAGTTCAGATTCGTCAAAATTGCTTTTCAGAGCAGATCGATATTTTGAAATAAAAACATGCATAGTCCGGCAGGGGTGATCCTATAATCTAGTTTATACCATTGTGAAATCATGAAGATCATGTATGGGAATACCCTTTTCTAAAATTTACGTTTTCTTGTTTGGTTTCCAATGGAAGCTTAACTATCAATTAAAAAAACTATATTGGGGTACCATTAAAAAATTGGGCAGGGGTTCCCATTATAATCTAGGATTAGGTAGTTTATATTGGTTAAATTAAAACATTCAGAGGTCTCTATTGGAAAAAAAATGGGCAGAAGTTCCACTTAAAATCTAGTTTATACATATTGCTATATTCATGAAAAAATATGTAGCAGAATACCTTTTACGCAAATTTAACTTTCCTGATTTGTTTTTCATGGAAAACGAAAACCCCATTTCAGAACAACGTAAAAAATTGACAGGGGATCCTCTTATATTTGAGGTAATACATATTGCTGAAAACAAAACATTCGGAGTTCCCTTTCAAATACATCGGACAGGACTCCCCTTATAGTTTTGGCAATACATATTATTGAAATAATACCATGTTTGAAAAAAAAATGCTATTACAGAAAGGCATACGTGGTTGCTCAGAGTTTTCCATTTTCAACATAGAAAAGGCGGTTTATTTCCCAAAAAGCAAGGCTTTGATATTTATAGCTGCGGAAATATCTTAATCCTAATATAAATACAACCACTTACCTCAATGGAAAGGTTTGTTGTTTTGAAAATAAATATGGCGTTTCTAACCAACTTTAAACAGAAATGGAAAACAATGTTGCTAGTTAGAATCCACAAAAATAATTAATTTTTGAGATTTTCGGGAAAGTTATCAAAATTAGAATATGATTTTATTCTGTTTCTATCTTCCTGTCAAGTTTTACTGAGAATTTTGCATTTAGCTAAGAAATTCTGAATACTTCTTCACATTAACTTTCCTTTATTACCTCCCTTAGTTTTATTACCACCCTATTAAAAATTGTAAATTTTTATTTTTTTTCGATTAAGGTAAAGACACCAAATACAAGTGTGTTTATTCACATAATTTGAACAAATGTATAATGTTACGGAAGCAGAAAGGCAACTTAACGACGAGCGATTATATTTTCGTGAATCAATGGTGGTGGTGGTGATAATTGTGTGGTTTCAGTGGTGGTGGCAGTGGTGGTGATTGTGTGAGGGTGACCCAACATCTGAATTCAGTAATAAAATACTTGTAGAATTGGAATCATTAAAAGAGCAAGGCCAAATTGATCAGGATACAACCCGAAAAACCTAAAGCTGGAAGAAATTATCTTTCACCTAAAATCCAGAAGGATCAGCAAATGATCATCCAATAGAACGTATTTCAGAATAAGTTTATTTCCACTAAGGACCCCACGTGGAAGCATTACCATCATATTTTATAGACACTACAGATTATCTGCAGAAAATGGAATCCTTGAATCCTCTTCCACCCAACACTATTCTTGTCTCGATGGACGTGACATCCTTATATACTATTATTCCACACGACGATGGAATAAAGGCGTGCAGAGAGGTTTGGGACAAACGTACCATTCAAGAGCAACCCATTGAATGTCTTGTCTGGTTGCTGACGTTATTGCTCAAACACAATACCTTTACTTTCAACGGAGAGCACTTTCAACAAGTAAATGACACTGGTATGGGCACTAAAATGGCATCATCATATGCAAATACATTTATGGGCAAACTTGAAAAACAATTATTACAATCTTTAATCCATAAACTCCTCTCTTGGTCCCGTTTCATAGTTGATGTCGATATAAAATGGATGGAGTCCAAGGCTCGTCTCGATGAATTCATTGAACTTGCCAACGTCATTCATCCTTCCATCAAATTCACACATGAATATAAAACTAGAGGCTCAGATACAGCCTGTATTGCTCACCTGACAAAGACGCGTCGATGCCATTCCTATGCTGTAGACCAAAAATGTTTTTCCCATAGGGTCTAATGTTAAGCTATGTTCTAAACTGCCATCCATGTTTTTGTCAGATCCAATTGAAATAAGTATTCTTTGTTAAGATCTTTCCATACATTACTCCAATTCAGTTATATTAAATTTGCTTCAATGATTTCACAGTAGAGAATGAAAATGAGCCCTGATTTCCCATAGTGTAGTACTAGTATGCTACACTATGTGCCGTGCTGGCGGTCATGTTTTTTTATTGGATTGGAAAAATGAGCAATTTTAGTTAAGAACCTTCCATGCATCGTTCCTGTAAAGTTTGGTTGAATTTGCCTCTGTTGTGCCAAAGAAACAGATGAAAATGTGACTTTCCCATAGGGTCCAATGTTAAAACTATGTTCTGTGCTGGTGGCCTTCTTTTTTTAATCGGATCGCATCAAAATGAGCAATCTTTATATAGGACCTTTAGTACATCATTCCTGTAAAGTTTGGTTGAATTTGCTTCAAACGGAGTCTATAAGGTTTAGAAAAAGTCTATTTTGTTTCAGAATGAGCTTTTCCTGGATTTCAGTTGCTAAAAATTTAGTCCGCTAAGATTTTAGTAAATTTTCTACGATGAAAATCGATGAAAAACTCATTCTGAAACAAAATAGACTTTTTCCAAACCAAATAGACTCCGTTATACAAAATCAACATCACCAAATAATATTACCGAATTTCAAATGTTTATAACTTCTTTATTTCTCGACGGATCTTCGTCAAATTGGGCTCATTGGAAAGCGCATTCAATTATCTTTCATTTTGTGTACAAATCTTGCGCCTTGCATCAGCGGGTCTGAGCGTTTCGCGCTCAGACCACAGGGTCCCTATATTTCAAAATGAGTTCCATTTTGTGATTAAAACTGGCATTTTCTATATAAATTCCAACGCTTTTTTCTCCTACGCGCATTAACAATTGAAAACAAGGCAAATAAAAAGAAACAAACCCCCCTACAAAAAAAAGACCAACAGAAATCAAATAAACTTTAAAAACTCAAATACAGGCAGGCTATGGACCATTTGGTCTGAGCGCGGAACGTAGCGTAGTGCTCAGACCCGGTAAGATAAACCAAGATTTGTACAAAAAAATGAAAGAAAATTGAACGCGCTGTCCAACGAGTCCAATTTGACCAGAATCCGTCGAGAAATAAAGAAGTTATAAACGTTTGAAATTTAGCCATTTTAATTTAACTGAGTCAGACCCTCCCCTTTTTTATTTTCTAACATTATTTTGACAAATATTTGTTTAAAAAAACTTCCACACACTGTGCAAAGGTCAACATTATACAGCCTGTCACTATCAATTACAAAAAACCAACCGCAAAATACATTTAGAATGAATTTATAAGAACCATTAGTACTGACTAACGGAGTCTATTTGGTTTGGAAAAAGTCTATTTTGTTTCAGAATGAGTTTTTCATCGATTTTCATCGTAGAAAATTTACTAAAATCTTAGCGGACTAAATTTTTAGCAACTGAAATCCAGGAAAAGCTCATTCTGAAACAAAATAGACTTTTTCTAAACCAAATAGACTCCGTTACAGTACTAATGGTTCTTATAAATTCATTCCAAACGTATTTTGCGGTTGGTTTCGTGTAATTGATAGTGACAGGCTGCATAATGTTGACCTTTGCACAGTGTGTGGAAGTTTTTTTCAACAAATATTTGTCAAAATACTGTTAGAAAATAAAAAGGGGGAGGGTCTGACTCAGTTAAATTTAAATGGCTAAACTTCAAACGTTTATAACTTCTTTATTTCTCGACGGATTCTGGTCAAATTGGACTCGTTCGACAGAGCGTTCAATTTTCTTTCATTTTGTTGTACCAATCTTGGTTTATCTTACCGGGTCTGAGCACTACGCTACGTTCCGCGCTCAGACCAAATGGTCCATAGCCTGCCTGTATTTGAGTTTTTAAAGTTTATTTGATTTCTGTTTTTCTTTTTTTTTGTAGGGGGGGTTGGTTTCTTTTTATTTGCCTTGTTGTCAATTGTTTATGCGCGTAGGAGAAAGAAAGCGTTGGAATTTATATAGAAAATGCAACTTTTAATCACAAAATGGAACTCATTTTGAAATATAGGGACCCTGCGGTCTGAGCGCCAAGCGCTCAGACTTGCTTATCCAAGGCGCGAGATTTGTACACAAAATGAAAGATAATTGAATGCGCTTTCCAATGAGCCCAATTTGACGAAGATCCGTCGAGAAATAAAGAAGTTATAAACATTTGAAGTTCGGTAATATTATTTGGTGATGTTGATTTTGTATAACGGAGTCTATTTGGTTTGGAAAAAGTCTATTTTGTTTCAGAATGAGTTTTTCATCGATTTTCATCGTACAAAATTTACTAAAATCTTAGCGGACTAAATTTTTAGCAACTGAAATCCAGGAAAAGCTCATTCTGAAACAAAATAGACTTTTTCTAAACCAAATAGACTCCGTTACAGTACTAATGGTTCTTATAAATTCATTCTAAATGTATTTTGCGGTTGGTTTTGTGTAATTGATAGTGACAGGCTGCATAATGTTGACCTTTGCACAGTGTGTGGAAGTTTTTTTTAAACAAATATTTGTCAAAATAATGTTAGAAAATAAAAAGGGGGAGGGTCTGACTCAGTTAAATTAAAATGGCTTAACTTCAAACGTTTATAACTTCTTTATTTCTCGACGGATTCTGGTCAAATTGGACTCGTTGGACAGCGCGTTCAATTTTCTTTCATTTATTGTACAAATCTTGGTTTATCTTACCGGGTCTGAGCACTACGCTACGTTCCGCGCTCAGACCAAATGGTCCATCGCCTGCCTGTATTTGAGTTTTTAAAGTTTATTTGATTTCTGTTGGTTTTTTTTGTAGGGGGTTTGTTTCTTTTTATTTGCCTTGTTGTCAATTGTTTATGCGCGTAGAGGAGAAAGAAAGTGTTGGAATTTATATAGAAAATGCAACTTTTAATCACAAAATGAAACTCATTTTGAAATATAATGACCCTGTGGTCTGAGAGCGAAGCGCTCAGACTCGCTGATGCAAGGCGCGAGATTTGTACACAAAATGAAAGATAATTGAATGCGCTTTCTAATTAGCCCAATTTCATGAAGATCCGTCGAGACATAAAGAAGTTATAAACATTTGAAGTTCGGTAATATTATTTGGTGATGTTGATTTTGTTGTAATAATGGTTCTTATAAATTCATTCTAAATGTATTTTGCGGTTGGTTTTGTGTAATTGATAGTGACAGTCTGCATAATGTTGACCTTTGCACAGTGTGTGGAAGTTTTTTTAAACAAATATTTGTCAAAATAATGTTAGAAAATAAAAAGGGGGAGGGTCTGACTCAGTTAAATTTAAATGGCTAAACTTCAAACGTTTATAACTTCCTTATTTCACGACGGATTCTGGTCAAATTGGACTCGTTGGACAGCGCGTTTAATTTTCTTTCATTTTTTGTACAAATCTTGGTTTATCTTACCGGGTCTGAGCACTGCGCTACGTTCCGCTCTCAGACCAAATGGTCCATAGCCTGCCTGTATTTGAGTTTTTAAAGTTTATTTGATTTCTGTTGGTCTTTTTTTTGTAGGGGGGTTTGTTTCTTTTTATTTGCCTTGTTGTCAATTGTTTATGCGCGTAGGAGAAAGAAAGCGTTGGAATTTACATAGAAAATGCAACTTTTAATCACAAAATGGAACTCATTTTGAAATATAGGGACCCTGTGGTCTGAGCGCGAAGCGCTCAGACTTGCTGATGCAAGGCGCGAGATTTGTTCACAAAATGAAAGATAATTGAATGCGCTTTCCAATGAGCCCAATTTGACGAAGATCCGTCGAGAAATAAAGTAGTTATAAACATTGGAAGTTCGGTAATATTATTTGGTGATGTTGATTTTGTATAACGGAGTCTATTTGGTTTGGAAAAAGTCTATTTTGTTTCAGAATGAGTTTTTCATCGATTTTCATCGTACAAAATTTACTAAAATCTTAGCGGACTAAATTTTTAGCAACTGAAATCCAGGAAAAGCTCATTCTGAAACAAAATAGACTTTTTCTAAACCAAATAGACTCCGATTACAAAATCAACATCACCAAATAATATTACCGAACTTCCAATGTTTATAACTTCTTTATTTCTCGACGGATCTTCGTCAAATTGGGCTCATTGGAAAGCGCATTCAATTATCTTTCATTTTGTGTACAAATCTCGCGCCTTGCATCAGCAAGTCTGAGCGCTTCGCGCTCAGACCACAGGGTCCCTATATTTCAAAATGAGTTCCATTTTGTGATTAAAAGTTGCATTTTCTAGATAAATTCCAACGCTTTCTTTCTCCTACGCGCATAAACAATTGACAAGGCAAATAAAAAGAAACAAAACCCCTACAAAAAGAAGACCAACAGAAATCAAATAAACTTTAAAAACTCAAATACAGGCAGGCTATGGACCATTTGGTCTGAGCGCGGAAGGTAGCGTAGTGCTCAGACCCGGTAAGATAAACCAAAATTTGTACAAAAAAATGAAATAAAATTGAACGTTCTGTCCAACGAGTCCAACTTGACCAGAATCCGTCGACAAATTAAGAAGTTATAAACGTTTGAAGTTTAGCCATTTAAATTTAACAGAGTCAGACCCTCCCCCTTTTTATTTTCTAACAGTATTTTGACAAATATTTGTTGAAAAAAACTTCCACACACTGTGCAAAGGTCAACATTATGCAGCCTGTCACTATCAATTACACAAAACCAACCGCAAAATACATTTAGAATGAATTTATAAGAACCATTAGTACTGTAACGGAGTCTATTTGGTTTAGAAAAAGTCTATTTTGTTTCAGAATGAGCTTTTCCTGGATTTCAGTTGCTAAAAATTTAGTCCGCTAAGATTTTAGTAAATTTTCTACGATGAAAATCGATGAAAAACTCATTCTGAAACAAAATAGACTTTTTCCAAACCAAATAGACTCCGTTTTCAGTGGTTTCAGAGAAGAAGATAAAAATGTGATTTTCCCATAAGGTCCGATTTTAAACCAATCTTCTGTGGTGGTGGCCGTGTTTTTTATCGGATCGGAACAAAATGGGCAGTCTATGTAAAGGACCTTAGATACATTATTGCTGTACGTTTGGTTAAATTTGCTTCAGTTGGTTAAGAGGAGAAGATGAAAATGTGAATTTCTCATAGAGTCCAATGTTCCACGCCGGGGGCCATGTTTTTTTTTTATCGAATCAGAATTAAATGAGCAATCTATGATAAGGACCTTTAATACATCATTCCTGTAAAGTTTGGTTGAATTTGCTTCAGTGGTTTTAGAGGAGAAGAAGAAAATGTGATTTTCCCATAGAGTCCAATGTTGTTCCACGCTGGTAGCCATGTTTTTTATCGAATCAGAACGAAAAGGGCAATCTTTGTTAAGAACCTTTAGTACATTATTCCTGTAAAGTTTGGTTGAATTTGCTTCAGTGCTTTCAGAGAAGAAGATAAAAATTAGATTTTCCCATAGGGTCCAATATTCAATTATGTTCCGTGCTGGCGGCCATGTCTGTTATTCGTTCGGAACGAAATGAGCAATCTTTGTTAATGTCCTTTAGTGCATCAGTCCTGTAAATTTGGTTGAATTGGCTTCGGTAGTTTCAGAGGAGAAGATGAAAATGTGATTTTCCCATAGGGTCCAATGTTAAACTATGTTCAATGCTGCCGGCCAAGTTTTTTATCGGATCGGTACGAAATGAGCAATCTTTGTTAAGGACCTTTAGTACACGGTTGAATTTGCTTAAGCCGTTTTAGAGAAGATGAAAATGTGATTTTTCCTATAGGCTCCAATGTTAAACGGCCATCGCAGCGATGTCACCTGCAAACCTGACCTCCCCTCAGTAGACATTTCTGCTCTACAGATCATAAAGACGGATTTAATAAGTTGAAAGTTACTGTTATTTACCAAAATCCTAGCAGAGACGAAAGTAATAGACAGGGTAAAGAAAGTGTCTGGATAAGAAAGCCCAAGACATTATACCCGAGTGGGTGGGATCAATGAAAAAGTTTCACCTTTATTTATCTTTCTAATAAACTAAATTATTTGTACTGATTAACATGTAGTATTGTATTATTATCTAATAGTTTTTTTTTTTATTTTTCCATTGTATTTCTTCATTTTGTATATTTATTGTTCTCTTATGATGCATTATTTTCTATTCCTTGCAAGAATAGTTATTTGCGGTACATAACGAGACTTTGAAGCTGGAGTTAGATATGAACTTGTTAAATCGCTGTTACAGGAATTTCATTGGTGGAGCGCCAAAAAATAACACATCACGCGTGATGTGTTTCGTCTTTTCAATGCATGCAGTATGTTTCTCCATTTATAACAAAGTCATTAATACTGAGCATTTTTCAACGTTTCAATTGGACCACTTTGAAATCTCGTTGGCCGTGATTAGCGTTACCTAGCAACGGTGTTGTTATTTGAAACAAAAACAGCAGTTCGGCACTAAATATACACTTATTTATGAAAATCATTAGAGAAATAGTTTTAACAACTCGAAAGAATTGTATATCGATAGATATCAACTCTCGTTATTTAATTTCAAATATATAAACTCGCCAAAGGCTCGTTTATTATATTTTGAAATTACATAACTCTAGTTGATATCCATCGATATACAATTCTTTCTCGTTATGACAATAATTACAAATTATACATTGGGGTGCTACTATGGTTGCCATGATACACAAAATGCAGCAAAAATTGGTAAAAAGTTTAACTTTTCCTGAATTTTTTTGGTCAGATTTATAACAAAAATTCCCTTTAAATAAAATTAAATAAAGCATTTAATTCAGTTACAACCCTGGATATAAAGTTCTGTCGAAAAAAAATGATTTGATTCTGGTTGCTAGGGTGGTTACCATGGAAACAAAAAAAACCAACATTTTTTTCACCTTTCGTCTTTGTTTCATTTTTGAAATCCTTAAAGTAAGTGGGACCGAACCGTCAATTCAAAACGAACAATCCAAGGACAATGGCAACATCAGAAACAAAAAAAAAAACAAAAAAAAAAAAGAGAGAGAGAAAAAAAAAAAAAAAAAAAAAAAAAAAAAAAAACAGAGACACAACATAGGTACGGCACAGAAAAGGAAAATGAAGACACACACACCCAAAGATGAACAACACGGACCCAATAAAAACCATGGGTGAGATCAGAATCTGAATAAAATGACGAACTTTGAACCACAGTTAGCAACTAAAAAGGATGACAACTGATGCTATTTATATGATTTTTTTTAGCTCACCTGACCCAATAGGTTAGTGTGAGCTATAGCCATTACTTGGCGTCCATCGTCCATCCGTCTCGTCCGTCTATTAACTTTTCACATTTTCATCAACTTTTCTGAAACAACTGAAGCAAATTCAACCAAACTTTAAAGGAATGATGTATGGAAGGTCCTATACAAAGATTGCTCATTTTGTTCCGATTCGACAAAACACCTGGCCGCAAGCGCGGAACATATATTTAACATTGGACCCTATGGGAAAAACGTCATTTTCATTACCTCCTCTGAAACCACTGAAGCAAATTCTACCAAATAATACAGGAATGATGTATGCAAGGTTCTTTAAAAGATTCCTCATTTCGTTCCGATCAGACAAAAACATGGCCGCCAGCAGCGCAGAACTTATATTAAAATTAGACCCAATGGAAAAAACATCATTTTCATCACTCCACTGAAACCACTGAAACAAATTCAACTAAACTTTACAGGAATGACATATGGAAGGTCATTTACAAAGATTGCTCATTCGGTTATGATTCTACAAAAAACATGGCCTCCAGGGCGGAACTTATATTTAACATTGGACTCTATGGGAAAACATCATTTTCATCAACTCTCCTGCAAACCACTGAAGCAAATGCAACCAAACTTTACAGGAATGATGTATGGAAGGTCCTTTACAAAGATTGCTCATTTCATTCCTATCTTACAAAAAAAGGCCCGCCAGCGGAGAACTTATATTTAATATTGGACCCTATGGGAAAAACACCATTTTCATCAACTCCTCTGAAACAACTAAAGCAAATTCAACAAAACTTAACAGGAATGACATATTAAATGTCCTTAACAAAGATTGCTCTTTTCGGTATAATCTATCATAAA
>MJUU01008806.1:0-22196 GCA_002080025.1 Modiolus philippinarum
ACAGACAACACTGACATTGCTCTCAACTGCTGCACTGAGGACAGACATAAGCCTTTTAACATACCTCTGCAGAGAACACAGACATTGATTTTACCTGACAGAATGAGGACAGAATTAGACTTTATAATATACCTCTACAGACATTAAACACACCTGCTAGAATTAGGACACACATAAACCTTTTGATATACCTCTACAGACAACACTGACATTGGTCTTATCTGGTAGAATGAGGACAGACACATACCTTATAATATACATTTAAAGACATTTAAAGCACCTGATGATACCTCAGTTTTTATAGGGGTTCACACTGCTAGTGCTTTAATTTTGTGGCGTTCTTGTTCATTTTTGTTTATTTTATTTGTCTTTGTCTTACTGTCTCAATTGTATATTGACGAAGATGGACGTTTGAAATCTAAGCTATATGACAAGCGTGATGATTTTAATTTCCCCATTGTGAACTTTCCCTTTCTTAGCAGCAATATACCTACCTCTCCAGCCTATGGAGTGTACATTTCACAGTTGATTCGTTACTGTCGAGCTTGTAGTTTGTACAGTGATTTTTTGAACAGAGCAAAAACACTGTCCCAAAAGCTGCTTAGTCAGGGATTTGTTCAACCTTTGTTAATTTCATCCCTCAAGAAATTCTATGGCCGTCACCATAGCATCATTGAAAGATATGACGTGTCAGTATCCCAAATGAAAGTGGACATTTTCAGCTAGATTCACGTCTTCCCGGATTTGACTACCGACTTTGACATTTTCCCGGATTGAATCACTCACAGTGTGACGGGTGCTGTTAACAGAGCAGGACATGCTTACCCTTCCGGAGCACCTGATGTCACTCTCAGTTTCACTGGAGTTCACACTGTGAGTGCCTTTGTTCTGAATGTTGTGGTTTCTGGTTCTGTGCTTTGTGTCTGTCTGGCGTCATTGTTTTTGTGTCTAATGTCATTATTTTCTGTGTTCTCGTTTTTGCCCTGTCTTTGGACTTCGATTTTTGTGAATATCACCCCTTTGTTCCTTCGGTATTCTACTGCCGTTGTTTCGTGTTGCTGTGAATTGCCGCGATTTTAGATTTATGATTATAGAATTTCCCCTTTCCTCGTTCTTAACAGCTTGGTTCGGTATTCGTTTGCCGATGTATTGGTAACAATATCAGATGTATAATATAGGGTCTATGTTTATCCTCGTTCTGGCAGGGGAGGCCAATATTTGTATTTTCTCTAGAGGTATATTATAAGGTTTATGTGTGTCCTCGTTCTAGCAAGTGTGTTCAATGTAAGTGTTGTCTTTAAATGTATATTATAAGGTCTGTGTCTGTCCTCATTCTACCAGATAAGACCAATTTAGGTGTTGTCTGTAGAGGTATATCAAAAGGCTTATGTCTGTCCTCATTCTAGCAGCTGAGACCAATATGTGTGTTGTCTGTAGAGATATATTATAAAGTCTAATTCTGTCCTCATTCTATCCGGTAAAATCAATGTCTGTGTTCTCTGCAGAGGTATGTTAAAAGGCTTATGTCTGTCCTCAGTGCAGCAGGTGAGAGCAATGTCAGTGTTGTCTGTAGAAGTATATTATAATATCAATGTTTGTGTTATCCATAGAGGTATATTTTAACTAGTATGTGTCTCCTCGTTTCCAGCATGTGAAACCACCGAAAGGGCTTTCTGTGGGGATATATTATTAGTTCTATGACTGTCCTTACTCTGGCAGCTGAGACTAGTGTCAGTATTGTCTGTACATGTAAATTATATGGTTTATATGTCGTCATTTTAGCAGGTGAGTCAAACGTAAGGGTTGTCTGTAGACAAATAATATAAGATCTAAGTCTGTCCTCGTTCTAGCAGGTGAGACCAATGTTAGTACTGTGTGTAGAGGTATATGATAAGGTCTAAGTCCTCATTATTGCAGGTGGGGCCAATATCAGTGTTGTCTGTAGAGGTATATTATAAGGTCTATATCCTCATTCTAGCTGGTGAGATCAATATCAGTGTTGCCTGTAGAGGTATATAATAAGGTCTATATCATCATTCTAGCTGGTGACATCAATGTCAGTGTTGCCTGTAGAGGTATATTATAAGTTCTATATCCTCATTCTAGCTGGTGAGATCAATGTCAGTGTTGTCTGTAGAGGTAAATTATAAGGCCTATGTCTATATCCCCATTTTACCTGGTGTGATGAATGTCAGTGTTGCCTGTAGAGGCATATTATAAGGTCAATATCCTCATTCTAGCTGGTGTGATCAATGTCAGTGTTGTCTGTAGATGTATATTATAAGGTCATTATCCTCATTCTAGCTGGTGAGATCAATGTCAGTGTTGTCTGTAGAGGTATATTATAAGGCTTATGTCTATATCCACATCCTAGCTGGTGTGATCAATGTAGAGGCATATTGTTAGGTCTATGTCTGTCCTTTTTCTATGTCTGGTGTACTCTAGCTGGTGAGGTCAATATCCGTATTGTCTGTAGAGGTATATTATAAGTGGGTCTCGATGGGGTATAAGCGGGAAGCGGGATTGGCCTTTTTAAGTAAGCGGGAAACGGGATCTTGGCAAAAAAGTGCACGTGAAAACGGGAAAGGATGTTGAGCGTGAAGCGGGAACCATTGAAAATTTAGCCCGTGAAACCGGGAAAAGCCGGCTCTTTAAGAGTCTTTGTAAATTATTTCCGGGAAACGGGAAAATGGATAAAAAATTACCGGGATTTCGGGAAAGGGACCCCCATCGAGGCCCCCTTATAAGGTCTATGTCTAACCTTATTCTAGCGGGTGAGATCATGCGAAATGCGCATATGCAGAAAATAAATTAACAGTAACTTCAGCATTTTGTTATTTATTACCACTGAGCCGATGCCTGTGCTGGTGGACTGTTAGCCGAGGGTATCCACGAACCCAGTAGTCAGTACTTCGGTGCTGACCCGAAAACCGATTGTATTGAAAGTTGCAATATCTAAATCTTGCAAAATTTTGTTTAATACTAAGGAGTATCTCCCTCGTGTATAGCTCTGGCTTCAGCTGGATCTACGCAAAGATATCTGTTCTCATTTGTGAAACAGAAACATTGTAATGGTCTGTCAAATCACGGTGACGACCGTAAAACTTCCGTAGTGGCAATTGCAACAGTGACTGAGCATACCCTTGATGTATAAGTTTTTGAGACAGTAATTTCGCTCTGTTGACAAAATCGTTGTATAAACTACAGGCACGGTAATACCGAACGAGTTGTGAAATGTACACGCCATATATATATGCCTGCTAGAATGAGGACATACTTAGACTTTATAATATAACTCTACAGACAACACTGACATTGGACCCACCTGCTAGAATTAGGACAGACTTAGACCTTATCATATACCTCTACGCACAACACAGACATTGGTCTCACCTGCTAAAATGAAGACAGACTTAGACCTAATCATAAACCTCTACACACAACACAGACATTGGCCTCACCTGCTAGAACTAGGACAAACCTAGATCTTATATTATTTGTCTACAGACAACACTAACGTTTGACTCACCTGCTAAAATGAAGACACATATAGACCATATAATTTACATGTACAGACAATACTGACACTAGTCCCAGCTGCCAAAGTAAGGACAGTCATAGACCTAATAATATATCCCTACAGAAAGCCCTTTCGGTGGTTTCACATGCTAGAAACGAGGAGACAAATACTAGTCAAAAGATAACTGAAAAAACTATTACATCAGGGTTTTCGTTATCACAAACTAGTTAAAACCTTTACTAAATTTTATCATCGATATAAAGACTTAGTTCATAAATACAATGCGACCTGTAAACATCTAATCAAGGCTGGTATTTCATATCCCTTATTTTACGGTAATGTTTTACATAAGAGTAAAAAATACTTAAATTCGCCTTACAAACTTATAAAACCTTTAAATCGTCTAATTCATAAAGGTTATAATTACGGTATTGTCATCAAGTCATTACGTATGGCCTTCTCTGGTATTAACATTGATTTTTTGATAGGGTCTTTGCAATTTAACTAAACACATTCTAAATTTCTAAAATCTGTATTGCATGGATACGGGTTATGTATTCCGGTATATACATGAAATCATTATTCTAACTCCTCACAGGAAGGGATCTTCGTGGAAGCTGTATACTGTGGGTAACATTACTTACTTTGTCAGTTGGTGATGGGTCTGGAGCTGGCATGTCAGTTAACTGTTAGTGATTTCATGTTTTTGTCCGTATATTTAGTTCTTTCAGTTTCATTTTTCACAATTGACTCAGTCCTGTTGCCAACTGAATTTTACTGTTGTTACGGTTGTTTTATGATTTATCACATTGGCTGTAGGGGGAAGGTTTGGATCCAATAAAACTAGTTTAACCCCGCCGCAGCAGGTTTGCGCCTGTCCTAAGTCAGGAATTTATTAAGCCTTTGTGTGTCTTGTCCTTTTTCTAGTTAGTTTACTTTATGTCTATAGGAGGCTAGGATGATGTTTATTTCGCTGGACTTGATTGCTCTTTGTTCAGGGGCCGACTCCGACCTGCCGTTGGGTGTGGGGTTTTCTCACCGTTCATTGAAGATCTTATGGTGGCTTTGAGTTGTTATTACTCCCCTTTAGGTCGTTGTCTCTTTGACACATTCCCCGTTTCCCTTCTTTTTTTCTACTCTATGGATAACACAAACATTGGTCTCACCTTTAACAATGAGGACAGAAGACCTAATATTATACCTCTAAAGAAAAAACTTAACAGGGGGTGGTAAAAGGGGGTCCCCAACACGAAAGAACGTGCTTAAAAATTGCCGAAAACGAAACACGAGTGATAAAAATGGCCAATCACGAAACACGGAAAATTGCTGCTCGTAGTACACAGAAAACTTGAGAAGTCATTATCATTTATGGTAATTCATGCATCTTATCTAAAGTTTTTTTTTTACCTGAAAGCTCTTAAAATCAATGAAAATCTGTGAGATTTTGCTCTGTGATACTTTCCGGTACCGATACAATTCTAATTATGACAAGTCCCGATTTATTTTACAGGAAAATGAACACGCACGAAATATAAAATATCCAAAACGAATCACGAGCTCAAAATATGGACAAAAACGAGGCACGTGAAATGATGCAAACACGAAAACACGAGGAATAAAAACTCAAAACACGAAACACGAATTTATAAAACGCCAAAAAACGTTGCACGAAAATAACCCTTTACCACCCTCTTAACATTGGTCTCACCTCCTGGAATGAGGACACACATAGACATTATAATATACCTCCACAGGCAACAACGGTATTGATGATCTCTCCTGCTAGAATGAGGACAGACATTGACCTTATAATATACTTCTACAGACAACACTGACATTGCTCTCACCTGCTGCACTGAGGACAGACATGAGCCTTTTAACATACCTCTGCAGAGAACACAGACATTGATTTTACCGGATAGAATGAGGACAGAATTAGGCTTTATAATATACCTCTAAAGACAACACCTACATTGGTCTTATCTGGTATAATGTGGACAGACACAGACCTTATAATATACATTTAAAGACAACACTTACATTGAACACACCTGCTAAAATGAGGACACGCATAAACCTTAAATAATATACCTCTAGAGAAAATACAAATATTGGCCTCCTCCGCCACAAAAAGGATAAACATAGACCCTATATTATACATCTGATATTGTTACCAATGCATCGGCAAACGAATACCGAAGCATGAACGAGGAAAGGGGAAGTTCTAAAATCATGAATCCAAAATCACGGCAATTCACAGCAACATGAATTGAGACAGTATGACAAAGACAAATCAAATAAACAAAAATGAACAAGAACGCCACAAAATTAAAGCACTAGCAATGTGAACCCCTATAAAAACTGTGCTCCGGAAGGGGTAAGCATGATCTGCTCCATGCGTGGCACCCGTCAAACTGCCAGTGAAAAGTCCGGTTTTGTCACAGTCGGTGTCAGTCAGTCCGGTAACAAACTCTGGATCTACCCAAAGATATCTGTTTTCATTTGTGAAACAGAAACATTGTAATGGTCTGTCAAATCGTGGTGAACGACCGTAAAACTTCCGTAGTGACAATTGCAACAGTGACTGAACATACCCTTGACGTATGAGTTTTTGAGACAGTAATTTCGCTCTGTTGACAAAATCGCTGTATAAACTACAGGCACGGTAATAGCGAATGAGTTGTGAAAAGTACACGCCATATGCCGGAAAAGTGGGAATATTACCGCTTAAAAACGGGAAGTTCACTATTGGAAAGTCGAAATCATCACGCTTGTCGTAAAGTTTTGCTTTCAGACGTCCAGAGTTGTCAGTGTAGAGGTATGATGCTGATTGTGGTGTATCAGTGGCCTCTTTAATTTCGAGTTCATTTGGGTATATAAGATGAAGGTTATCCTTAAATTGAGGATTGTTGAATGAAAGAACATCATCTATATAACGGAAACTGAAATTAAAGGATTTGGCTAGCTTATTGTCTTTTTTCTGAACCAGCCCTTGTATGAACCTGGCTTCATACGAATAAAGAAACAAATCTGCTAAAAGTGGTGCACAATTAGTCCCCATAGGTATCCCTGTTGTCTGCTGGAAAACTTGTCCTCCAAATTCTACAAATATGAAAAAAGAAAGGAAATGGGGTAAATGTCAAGGAGACAACATCCCATATCCGGGTTAAAACGACCCAAAAACAAAGCATTTAGGGGTCACCGTACGGTCGTCAATACAGTGAGGAACCTTACACCATATAGCAAGCCCTAAATGGCCCCAAAAAGGTAAAAAAGTGAATAAATCAATGGAAACAAACCACATCCAATAACCTAAATATCAAGAAACTAAAATTTTATTAGAAGACAAGGACAAGCCAATGACCAACATACTCATGACTTTGTCATATGGATATACTATTGATACTTTCAAATTTTGGCATTTATTTTATTAATTTCGAAATGTAATCGAGACCACCTGTTTTAAGTGCCCACATCTCACTATTTTATAACGCCAAGTTTTCTTACATTCGACTTGATGAGTGCCCTGTGTTTGTCTATATGTTGTAGTTGTCCACTAGCTTAAGACACTAGTGCTTTTGTCGGGCAAAGGATGACAGTGATTGTAAGAGCACTTTGCCAGTTTAATTGATGTTTGTTGACAATCCCGCACCCATGACCAAGAAAGACATGGATGTAGCGTTGCTCGACAATTAGCAAAGAATTCCGCTTGAACCGGTGCTAGGGGCCGTCTTGAACTTACTATGAGGTATGAGCAAAGCTCATTGTTGAAGGCCTCATGGTGACTTTAAGATGAAGAACAACAATAAAAGCGTTGTTCCTTTGCTTGTTTTTTACCATGTATTTGTAGAGACTTTGTCTCATGTGCATTTACTCCATATCCTTTTATTCACCATTTGTGACAGGCGCAAAAATCGCGGTGCGGTTAAACTCGTTTTCTTGGATCCAAACCCTCCCCTATGTGTGGTGAATGGCTAAAAATAAATACACAAAAAAGACCCACAGTAAAAATAAAACTAGAAAAAAGTCCAGCTTATCAAGACGAGTACTCTTACAATGAAGTACACGAAACATGAAGACAATACTCACAGGTACTGTCCAGACAAATGCTCGCAGTTACTGACAGCTAGCTAAGGACATAATTTCCGTTGACTATAATATGTTATCAATCAAGAATTCCAGCATTACAATGACATCCTCCACTGTATACTTTTTGTGTGAATCAGTGTGATGTTTAACAAAATAGGCCCCATCTTTACCTATCACTAAATATGAATATCTTCTTTCACCCTTTTTAGTACAGAAAGACTGATGTATTAAATCCCTGAGTGCTGACTTTAGCTTATCGCGTGGAAGAGTAGTATAGAGAGTAGAAAAATCAAATGTTTTGACCAACTGATAGGGTGAGGACAGACAGACTTGTTGATTAACATTAACAGACTGGACTGATATTGTTATCGCCTTGTAAAATGAAGACAGCCAGACTCGACATATACCTCTAAAGACAACACTGTCATTGGTCACAACTGGAAGAATGAGGACAGAGATAGACTTTATAGTATACCTCTAAAGACAACACTGTCATTTGTCCCAAGCATATGGAGTATATATTTCATAATTAATTCGTTACTGTAGAGTGTGCAGTACATACAGTGACTTTGTGGAAAGAGCAAAAGCACTGTCACAAAAACTGCTGAGTCAGGGATATGTTCAGCCTTTGTTACTTTCGTCCCTTCAGAAATTCTATGGCCGTCACCATGACATCATAGATAGATATGAAATGTCAGTGTTACAAATAAAAACTGACATTTTCAGCTAGATTCGCGTCTTCCCGGATTTGACATTACCGGTTTTGACTTTACCCTGGATTGACTCACTGACAGTGTGACGGGTGCTGTGCACAGAGCAGGACATGCTTACCTTTCCGGAGCACCTGATGTCACTCTTGTTTATTGAGAGTTCACACTGTTAGAGCTTTAGTTTTTTGTGTTGTATATGTAATGTTCGTGTGTTTTGTGGGCATGTGGTGTCTTTGGTCTTCCGTCTTTTGGTGTTCTTGCTTTTGCTTTGTCTCTGGACTTTGATTTGTGTAATCTTGTGCTTTGTTCCTTCTATATTCTACTGCCGTTGTTTTGTCACAACTGGAAGAATGAGGACACAGATAGACCTTATAATATACCTCTACAGGCAACACTGACATTGATCTCACCAGCTAGAATGAAGATATAGACCTTATAATTTACCTCTACAGACAACACTGACATTGATCATACCAGCTAGAATGGGAATATAGACACAGGCCTTATAATATACCTCTACACAAAACACTGACATTGATATCACCAGCTAGAATGAGGATATAGAACTTATAATATACCTCTACAGACAACACCGACATTGATCTCATCAGCTAGAATGAGGATATACTAGTACACATTATAATATACCTCCACAGGCAACACTGACGTTGCTCTCACCAGCTAGAATAAGGACAGACATAGACCTTATAATATACCTCTACAAAAAATACAGAGTTTGTCTTTTAATGCAGTGTGGAGTTGGTAAAACAATTCCCCGTGTTCGAGATATATGCTCTTTAATTCTTTTAGATATGGTGTACTTGTACATGAGATAATATGTCATATGTACACTATGTTTATAACTATTATCTAAATTTATGTAAATTCTGAAACTAAGGTTTAACTCCTTCAATCTTAGTTTTTTTCCTTAGTCATATTTGATATTACTGATTATTACTGATTACTTGGATTTCGTTTGGTTTTATGCATTTTTGAACATTTTTTTCAAATTGTGGATTTTCTATATTTGGATTCTAGTGCTGCTGGTGAGGAATTAATTTCTGAAATGGCCATACAGCTCATTAAAATTAATTGCAGTTGGAGTTAACATATATGTCAAGGTCTCGTGTTCATTTACTCCATATCCTTTCATAAAATATTTGATTTCACCTTGTAGAATGAGAACAGATATAAACCTGATAATATACCTCTACAGACAACAGAATTGATCTCAACTGATAGAATGAGGACTGACATGAACCTTATAATATACCTCTACAAATAACACAGACATTCATCTCACCTGAAAGAATGATAGAAAAAACCTTATGATATACCGCTACAGATAACATTGATATCACCTGATAATATGAAGCGTGAGGACATACTGAAACCTTATATCATACCTCTACAGAGAACA
Source organism: Modiolus philippinarum (assembly GCA_002080025.1). Taxonomy (NCBI): domain Eukaryota; kingdom Metazoa; phylum Mollusca; class Bivalvia; order Mytilida; family Modiolidae; genus Modiolus; species Modiolus philippinarum. The sequence continues at coordinate 9,740 of MJUU01008806.1, forward strand.
CAGACATTGATCTCACCTGCTAGAATGAGTACAGACATAAACCCTAAAATATCCTTCTACAGACAACACTGACATTGCTCTCAACCGCTGCACTGAGGACGGACATAAGCCTTTTTACATACCTCTACTTACAACGCAGACATTGATTTCACCTGATACTATCAAGAAAGACACAAACCTTATAATGTGCCGCTACAGAGAACACAGACATTGATTACACCTGATACTACCAAGAAAGACATAAACCTTATAATGTGCCTCTACAGAGAACACAGACATTGATTTTCTCCTGATAGTATGAGGACAGAATTAGACTTTATACAGACAACACCTACATTGGTCTTACCTTCTAGAATGAGGACAGACATAAACCTTTTGATAAACCTCTACAGACAACACCTACATTGGTCTTATATGCTAGAATGAGGACAGACATAAACCTTTTGATAAACCTCTACAGACAACACCTACATTGGTCTTATCTGCTAGAATGAGGACAGACATAAACCTTTTGATAAACCTCTACAGACAACACCTACATTGGTCTTATCTACTAGAATGAGGACAGACATAAACCTTTTAATAAACCTCAACAGACAACACACACATTGGTCTGATCTGCTGGAATGAGGGCAGACACATACCTTATAATATTCCTCTAAAGGCAACACAAACATTGGCGTCCCCTGCCGGAACGACGATAAACATAGACCGTATATTATATCTCTACAGACAACACTGATATTGTTATCAACTAATAGGGTGAGGATAGACAGACCTATTGATATAACTGAACAGATTGGACTGATATTATTATCACCTGGTTAAATGAGGACAGACATACTCTGAAATGTACCCTTACAGACAACACTGTCATTGGTCACAACTGGAAGAATGAGGGCAAAGATAGACCTATAATATACCTCTACCGACAACACTTATATTGGTCTAACCTGCTAGAATGAGGAGAGACATAAACCTTATGATATACCTCAACAGACAACAGTGACATGGTCTCATCTGGTAGAATGAAGACACACATAGACCTTGTAATATACCGTTATAGACAACATTGACTAAAATGAGGACAGACTGACACCCTATGTATACACCTCTTCAGACAACACTGACATTGATAACAAGATACTCCAATCAGTTTTTGGGTCAGCATCGAAGTACTGACTACTAGGTTGGTGAATACCCTCGGGGACTAAAAGTCCACAAGCAGAGGCATCGGCTCAGTGGTAATAAATAACAAAATTCTGAAGTTACTGTTAATTTATTTTCTGAATGATCTCACCCACTAGAATAAGGACAGACATACACCTTACAATATGCCTCTACAGAGATATCAACAGTTAGAATGGGGTATAGACCTTATAATATACCACTTCAGACAACACTGACATTGATATCAACAGCTAGAATGGGGATATACACCTTACAATATGCCTCTACAGACAACATTGACATTGATATCAACAGCTAGAATGGGGATATAGACCTTATAATATACCTCTACAGACAACACTGACATTGCTCTCAACCGCTAGAATGAGGATATACACCTTATAATATGCCTGTACAGACAACACTGACATTGATCTCAACAGCTAGAATGAGGATATACACCTTATAAAATACCTCTACAGACAACACTGACATTGATCTCACCAGCTAGAATGAGGATAGACATAGGCTGTATAATATACCTCTACAGACAACAGAGACTTTGATTTCACCTGTTGGAATGAGGACAGGCATAGACCTTGTAATATACCGTTGTAGACAACACTGACATTTGTACTCCTGCTAGAATGAAGACACATACATACCTAAAATATACCTCTACAGACAACGTTCGGGTCAGTGCTTCCTGCTAAAACGAGGAGAGACATGAGCCTTTTAATATACTCCTACAGACAACTCTGGTAGTGTAGGATGAGGAAAAATACAGACCTTATTATATACCTCTACAGACAACACTGACACCTATCCTACCTGCTAGAATGTGGTCAGACATAGATCTTAAACGACCTCAATACACAACCAAGTCCCCGACATTAATCACACCTGCTAAAATGTGGAGACACATTTGACTATATAATATACTATAGGAAACACTGACATTGGTCTCCCTTGCTAAAATGAGGGACAGACAATGACCTGCTATTATACCCCTACAAACACAACACCACTATTGTAGTATATCAGCACTTAGAACAATGGACAATTAAATTACTGTTGACATGTTTTGGTTACACCTCGTATGAAATTGTTATCTGTTAAGAGATGTGTTTCCTCTCTATAATTGGATGTCTGGTTTATACAATGTTTTATATGTCAAATGTTGATATGATGCTTTAGTTAATAAAATGTAGTCTAGTATTAAAGACGTATTTTGTGCCTAGAGCGCGAACCCTACAACTATCATTGGTCTTACCTCCTACAATGATGACCCACATAGTCCTAATAATGTACCTAAATAGAAATCATTGACATTACTGTCGACTACTGGAATAGGGACATACATAGACCTTCTAATATACCGCTACAGACAACATGGCATCGGGTTCACCTGCTACAATGGGTCAGACTGACACCTTGTGTATACACCTGTACAGACAACACTGACATTTTATAGCAAAATACTAAAGTTACTGTTAATTTATTTTTTGCGCATTTCGGCAACTTATGTCTCATCAGTGCAGATCAAACCAACTCTTACCAAACTACGGGGTATGCAAGCAAACTTGCGGTGTATTTACTGAAATATTTTACGAAAAGATATGGAGTAAATGAACATGAGACCATAACACATATGTTAACTCCAACTGCAATTAATTTTAATGAGCTGTATTGCCATTTTGGAAATTAATTCCTCATCAGCAGCACTAGAACCCAAAGTAAGCCTGTAGGAAACAATTAAGTACACCGAAAGGGAAACATTTTGTACACCGTCATTCGCCAGTAGCGGTGTGCATTCTGCGAACTGTTGTAAAGTCCGCAACAATTTACTGCAGCCAATGACAAGACCCCAAACCTTGGGAAAAGACATTTAATTTTTACTGATCAGCAGTTATACCGACAGAAAAATCTTTATACAGATTTATTAGAAATTATGTAATTAAACAAATTTCAAATCTAAGAATGTATTGTCCTCTAAAACAAATGCACAGTAAGATTTTATATTATATCAGTAAAATTTATTTTTATCTTACAAATGATTTTTGAGACTTTTCAATTAAGTAATGCACTCCATTTTTTAAATTTTATTTATGATACAGCTTGTCTTAGAATTGATTTCTTTCAAGAAACACCTTTGACAAACTCTTAATTGCTATTTGGTGACCATCTGTCCTATCGTAATTAACCCAAATTCTTTTCACTTTGTTAATACCTGCTAACAGAAATTCACAGGAGGTATGCCAAAAGATCTTAATAGGTCTGCCAGAAGTTTGCAGAAAGAACACTTAGTTCACATTAAACAAAACCAATGACATGTTTGCTGCGAGTCTGTCGCAAACCTAATTTGCATGGTAAAAAGTCAACGTAAATCGACTGCAAATTGTTCGCAGTAAACTTTTTGCAAAGCTTACTGCAAATCTGCGACAGTTAATCAACAAAGGTGTTTTTTTTTGGTAAGGGAAAGCTTTTGGAAGCCCATTAACCGAAAAACTTATTAAAGCTGACAGTGAACAAATAACCAAAAGGATCTAAATAGATTTTAAGCCAAAAATTCAGCTAACGACAGAGCTATACACGAGGGAGATACTCCTTATTTTGAAACAAAAATTTTGCAAGATTTATACATTGCAATTTTCAATACAATCGGTTTTCCGCTTAAAACCGAAGTACTGACTACTTGGATGGTGAATGCCCTCGGAGACTTACAGTCTACCAGCAGAGGCATCGGCCCAGTGATAATAAATAACAAAATACTGAAGTTACTGTTAATTCATTTTCTGCATATGCGCATTTCGCATGATCTCACCCGCTAGATTGAGGATAGACTTAGACCTTATAATATACCTCTGCAGACAACATTGACATTGATTTCACATGATAGAATGAGGACAGACATAAACCTGCTAGTATAGCGCCACAGACAACACAGACATTGATCTCACCTGCTGGAATAAAAACAGACATAGACCTTATAATATACCTCTACGGACAGCACTAACATTGGTCGCACCTGCTTAAATGAGGACAGACACCAACCTTATAACATACCGCCAAGGACAACAGAGACATAGATCTCACTCTCTGGAATGAGGATAGACATAAACCTTCTAGTATGCCCTTACAGAAAACACTAACTTTGATCTCACCTGACAGAATGAGGATAGAAATAAACCCTCTGATATACCGCCACAGGCAACACAGACATTGATCTCGCCTGGTTAAATGAGGACAGACATTGACCTTATAATATATCGCTACAGATAACACGGGCATTGATCTCAGCAGAAAGTATGAGGATATGAATAAACCTCATGATATACCGCTACAGATAACACAGACATTGATATCGGATAAAAATAAACCTTATGATATACCGCTACAGAAAACACAGACATTGATCTCACCTGGTAGAATAAGGACAGACATAGACCTTATAATATACCGCAACAAACAACACAGACATTGATCTCACCTGATAAAATGAAGAATGAGGACATACTTATGACATGTCTCTACAGAGCACACTAACGTTGATCTCACTTGCTAGAAAAAGTAAAGACATAAACCCTAAAATATCCTTCTACAGACAACACTGACATTGCTCTCGCCCGCTGCATTGTGGACAGACATAAACCTTTTTACATACATATACAGGCAATACAGACATTGATTTCACCTGATACTATGGAGAAAAGCATAAACCTATTAATTTGCCTTTACAGAGAACACAGACATTGATTTTACAAGACAGAATGAGGACAGAATTAGAGTTTATAAAATACCTCTACAGACAACACCTACATTGGTCTTATCTGGTAGAATGAGGACAGACATAAACCTTTTCACATACCTATACAGACAACACCTACATTTGTCATATCTGCTAGAATGAGGACAGACATTGACCTTATAATATACTTCTACAGACAACACTGACATTGCTCTCACCTGCTGCACTGAGGACGGACATAAACCTTTTAACATACCTCTACAGGCAACGCAGACATTGGTCTCACCTGATAGAATGAGGACAAATTACACTTTATAATATACCTCTACATACAATACTGACATTGGTCTTACCCGGTAGAATGAGGAAAGACGTGGACTTTATAATATACCCTTAAAGACAACACAGACATTGAACACACCTACAAGAATGAGGACAAGCATAAAACTTATCATATACCTCTAGAGATAACACAAACATTGGCATCCCCTGCCAGAACGAGGATAAACATAGACCCTATATCATACCTCTACAGACAACACTGATAGGGTGAGTAAAGACAGACTTGTTGATATAACTTCACAGACTGGACTGATTGCTATCACCTTGTAAAATGAGGACAGAAAGACTCGAAGTATACCTCTTAAAACAACACTGCCATTCGTCATAACTGGAAGAATGGGGACACAGATAGACCTTATAATATACCTCTAAAGACAACACTGTCAATGGTCTTACATGCTACAATGAGGAGAGACATTAACCTTATAATATAACTCAAAAGATAACGGTGACATTTGGTATAATCTGGTAGAATGAGGACACACATAGACCTTGTAATATACCGCTACAGACAACACTTACATTTGTCCACATACTAAAATGATGACACATACAGACCTCATAATATACATCTACAGAAAAACGTGTTGGTGTCACCTGCTAAAACGAGGAAAAACATGGGCCTTTTAATATATCCCTACAGACAACACTAACATTGTCACACCTGGTAAAATGAGGACAAATACAGATCTAAAAATATACCTCTACAGACAACACTAACATTTGTTCAATCTGTTGATATGGTCAGACATAGATATTAAACTACCGCTATACACAACCCTGACATTGATCACACCTGCCTAAATGAGGACACACATTGACTATATAATATATTTTTACAGGAAACACTGAAATTGGTCTCACCTGCTAGAATGAAGACAAACAATGACCTTATATTATACCTCTAAAGCAGCACTGGCATTGGTCTCGCCTCCTAAATGGTGACACACATAGACCTTATAATGTAGCTAAATAGAAAACATTGACATTACTCTCGACTACTGGAATAGGGACATACATAGACCATCTAATATACCCCTACAGACAACATCTACATCGGGTTCACCTGCTAAAATGAGGACAGAGTGAGACTTTATATATATATACCTCTACAGACAACACTGACATTGGTCTCACCAGCTATAATGAGAATAGTATAAACCTTAAAATATACCTCTACAGACAATACGGCTATTTGTCTCAACAACTGGAATAAGGACAGACATAGGCCTTACAATATGCCTCTACACACAACACTGACATTGATCTCACCCGCTAGAATGATTATAGACCTAGACCTTATAACATATCCCTACAGACAATACGGATATTGGTCTGAACAGCTAGAATGAAGACAGACATTGACCTTATGATATGCCTTTACAGACAACACTGACATAGGTCTCAACAGCAAGAATGAGGATATAGACCTTAAAATATACCTCTTCGGTATTTTGTTATTGGACACATGTACACCTGGCGGAATAAGGACACAAATAAACCTTTTTTGTATTTTTTTTATTTTTAAAGCTTGTGGTTTACATATGCATATTAAGCAATTATTATACATGGACAAACTAATACATAGCTTCAAAGAGGGATAATATATACATATATCTATATATATTTTTAAAATTAATTTGTACCATTAAAACTTATAAAGCTGGTATATTGTCAATTTCCAAAGACAGTTTAGGTCAATAGTAAAACAGCAGCAGTCACAATAGGTGACCCCCTCTGTCCCTCCAATACCCCAACCAGAATGAAGAATAATTAAGTTTTATAGAAATAAACAGGCTATTTAGCAAAGAAACAAAAAATACATAGAGGTAAATTGCCTCACTCATTGTAAGTCACACATACTCTATCATACTTGCAATACAAAAATAATTTTATTACAAAAATATTCATGGGGGGCATACATACCACTGTCCAATTGTGATGAGTCCCCAGTATACTAGCAATTGAATTGCCTTTCCTATCATACAAACACACTCTCTTACATTCTTACCAACCCACACACCTCTATGCATCATTCCAAATATTTTTTAAAGGTTGCCTTTTATTTTCAAACAAAGCCCTAAGTGTAGGAGATTTGTACCATATAACTAATATTTTTCTATTTCTTAAGTATTTTTCAATACAAGAGTTAAACCCCCTATGTATGGCCTAGACATATTGTATCTACAAGAGTTAATATGATATTTTACAACAATTATAAGTAGATTGATAGGTAAACCAAAAGTGTCAGAACTAAACAGAATATGATGTGGACTGAATTTTACAGTAAGTGCACATTTGGTTTTTAATATTTCTTCCAAGCCAAGCCAAATATTGCTGATGAGATGACATTCGCAAAATAAGTTCACAATAGTTTCTTTTGTGTCAGTAAAAAACTCCATAAGTTGGATTCTCATAATATAACTGTACAGACAACACTGACATTAGTCTCATCTAGTGGAATGAGGACACAAAAAACTTCATAATATGCTTCTACAGACAACAGACATAAGTCTGACCTGCTAGAATGAGGACAGACATAGACCTTATATCATACCTCTACAGACAACACTAATACTGATCTCATATGGCTGAATGAAGACATACAGACTTTATAATGTACCTCTACAGAAAATTTAGTAGCATTGCCACAATGGGGATAGCCAAATTTTATAATGTTACTTACTTACTTGCTGCCCTTACGCCACTGTCGTGTAGGGCAGCAACAAAGTTCCTCCATTCTTGTATGTTATTGGCAAGTTTCTGTAATGTGCCCCAAGTCATGTTGGCAGTTTGCTCTCGACTTTTGCTACCCATAGTCATTAAAATTCCACTGTTGGTGCTGTGGGGGTCCTCATCCACAGCTGTAGTAAGTTCTTTCGTTGCTGTTTCCGTAACAGGTTCTTTTTTATGAGTAAGGGTTGTTAACCCTTAGCCCAACCCCCATAACCTGGAGGGCCAGTAGATTTTCTGTAGGGGTTTCCCTTAGACCGCTGCATTAACCATGCTGACGAGTTAGATCTACCCGGATTTTCTGTTTGAATTTCCTCCCATATCCTTTGGCTTTCCCAAGTCTGTCTACAAGGCAATAGAACGCTATTTCACCCATAGCTGGGACAAGGTTGTTGGGAGCCAGGGCGTGTAGACACAACCGTAGGCCTGCAGACACACCCGTGGGCCTGCACTCCACAGCTCTGGTGTCCTAACTACTCCGAGATCCTCCACAGTTTAGCCTAAGATACTAGATCCTAGTTACCATGTGCTGTCGCGGGAGAAACTGTAGAAGTCTTAGATTGGTAGAGGCTTTATACTGGCAAAGAAAGACTTACGTACTCGGCTTTCCATTTCACCTGCATTTAGGCTAGCCAGTGCAAAAGTAGTCTTCGACAGCCCCTGCACTAGGTGCATAAACTTTATAATGTGCCTCTACAGAAAACAATGACATTGGTCTCAACTGAATGAATGAAGAAAGACAGACTTTTTAATAAACATCTACAAACAACACTAACATTGGTCTCACCTGCTTGAATAAGGACAGACATAAACTTTATGATATACCCATGCAGACAACACTGATATTGCTCCCACGTGGTAGAATAAAGTTACACATAAGCCTTGATATATCTCTACAAACCTAATAAAATGAGGGCAGACACAGATATTCTAATATACCTCTACATACAACACTGACATTGGTCACACCTGGTGGAATAATTAAACAAATAAACTTTATGATAGATTTCAACTGTCAACTCTAACATTGGTCTCATCTCGTAGAATGAGGACTGACGTTCGTCTCACCTGCTATATGAGGACATGCAGAAACCTTATAATATACCTCTACAGAAAACCCTGACATTGGTCCCACCTGCTAGAATGAAGACAAACATAGACCTTATACAAAACCTCTACAGACAACACATATATGCCTATCACCAGGTAAAATGAAGGCAGACAGATCTTATAATATACTTATAAAGACAACACTGACATTGGTTTCGACTAATAAAATGAGGACAGACATAAACCTTATATTATACCTCTATAAACAACACTGAAATTTCTATCACCCGATAGAATGAGGAAAAAGACTTTATAATACACCTCTACACTAGCAATTTTTGTCCACCTTGTAGAATGGGGACACAAATAGGCCTTATAATATACCTCAAATTTTTTGTTCGTCTTAGCTGCCAGAATGAGGATACCCTTAAACATTTTAAAATGCCTCTACAGACAACACTGACACTGATCACACCCGGCTGAATGAAGACAAACAAACCTTATTATATACCTCTGCAGACAACTTTGACACTGATCTCAAACGGCTGAATGAAGACAAACAGACCTTATTATATACCTCTACAGAAAAGACAACCCTAACATTTGGTCTTACCTGCTGGAAGGGGGAGAGACACAGATCTTATAATATACCTCTACAGACAACCCTGACATTTGGTCTTACCTGCTGGAAGGAGGAGAGACACAGATCTTATAATATACCTCTACATACAACAATGACATGTGGTCTTACCTGCTGGAAGGGGGAGGGATACAGATCTTATAATATACCTCTACAGACAACACTGACATTTGGTCTTACCTGCTGGAAGGGGAGAGACACAGATCTTATGATATACCCCTACAGACAACCCTGACATTTGGTCTTACCTGCTGGAAGGGGGAGAGACACAGATCTTATAATATACCTCTACAGACAACCCTGACATTTGGTCTTACCTGCTGGAAGGGGAGAGACACAGATGTTATAATATCCCTCTACAGACACCCCCGACATTTGGTCTTACCTGTTGGAAGGGGAGAGACACAGATCTTATAATATACCTCTACATACAACACTGACATGTGGTCTTACCTGCTGGAAGGGGGAGAGACACAGATCTTATAATATACCTCTACAGACAACCCTGACATTTGGTTTTACCTGCTGGAAGGGGGAGAGACACAGATCTTATAATATACCTTTACAGACAAACCTGACATTTCGTCTTACCTGCTAGAATAAAGACAAAAATAGACCTTATACAAAACTCAACAGACAACACAGATATTGTTATTAAATGGTAAAATGAAGACAGACAGACCTTATGATATACTTATAAAGACAACACGGACATCGCTCTCGACTGAAAAAATGAGGACAGACACATACCTTATAATATACCTTTACACACAACACTGGCATCTGGTTTAACCTGCTGGAATGAGGACAGACACAGACCTTATAATATACCTCTACAAGCAACACTAACATTGTCCTCAACTGCTAGAATGAAGACAAAAATAGACCTTATACAAAACCTTTACAGACAACACAGATATTGTTATCACATGGTAAAATGAAGACAGACAGATCTTATGATATACTTATAAAGACAACACTGACATCGCTCTCGACTGAAAAATGAGGACAGACACATACCTTATAATATACCTCTACATACAATACAGGCGTTTTTTTCAACTGGTAGAATAAGGACACACACTAACCTTATAATATACATCTATATATAACACTGGTGTTGGTCTCAATGAGGACACTCATGGGCATTATGATATACCGCTACAGACAACGCAGACGTTTGTCTCACTTGGTAGAATGAGGACAGACAATGACCTTATACAATTACCATCCTAGATAGTGTGTGACCCAGCGGTTTCTCTCCCCGAGATATTAAGGTCACCCGAGAGCTTGCTCTAGGACGGTAGGACGAAAACAGATATAACCCTTATAATATACATTTAAAGACTACACTAAAATTGCTATCATCTGGTAGAAGAAAGGTAGACAAAAACTTTATATTATACCTCTAAAGACAACACTGACACTTGTCTCACCCTTTGAATGAGGACACCTACACACCTTATAATATACCTCCACATACAACACTAACATTCGTATCACCTGCTAGAATGAGGACAGACATCCACCTTATAATATGTATACCTCTACAGACAAAATTATTATTGCTCTCACCTGCTAGAATGAGTACAGACACAGACCTTATAATATACCCCTACAAACAACACTAGCATTGATCTCACCTGATAGAAGAACCAATAATATATCTGTACACACAACACTGACATTGATCGCACCTGGTATAATGAGGACAGACATGGACATTATAATATACCAAATATATCTCTACAGACAACACTGACATTAATCACACTTGCTAGAACTGGGACAGACACAGACCTAATAATATACCTATACAGAAAACACTTAATCGCACATGATAGGATGAGGGAAAAGAACTCATAATATACCTCTAAAGACAACACTGACACTGATCGCACAGTAGTAGAGCGGGGACGTTGAGACCCGTAGGCCCTATGTTAAAGTCCTTCGATTTTTCCCTCCGATTGGGACGGACTTTTTGACCAATTGTCGATCTGCTGTGTAAGTCTTTTTGACGAGGTGCTTATGTACTTTAGTGTGTCATTGACCTTTTGACCTCGTCCTGTATGCCTCGCCTTTGGCTTCACCCTTTTTCTGTTTAAGATGCCTTCATTTGTGAAGCTATTGTCCTGCCCTGTCTAAGATGCTTTCATAGGTCTTATCTTTGATCTGGTCCCTAACCCTACCCTAAACTTTTATTTTGACCTATAGTCTTATCATTTTTTTTATTATATTACCCTAATCCTTGTAGCTCTAATCATGACCGTAATCTAACCCAAATCATTGTGTTTTATATGTCGTGTTCTCTAAACCATAGCTTAACTTCTGTGTTTCCCAATACTTTGTTGCTCTTGTTCTAAGTTTCCATCCTAACCCTAGTCATTTGGTGTTTGTATGCATCATGTTGTTTTCTCTCAATTCTTATACACTCGTTTCTTGTTTTTTGTTGTCTTCTGTTTATGACTAACTCTAACCATCCGTTGTTCTAATTTTTTCTGTTTCTCTACTTATAAATTTACTGTTTTTTATGCATCTTCGGTATTTGTTTGTTTATAGTTACTTTTTCTTTTTTTCTTTTTTTTTGAATGCTTTTCTTATTTTTAACTTTTTATCTTCTTTATCCAACCTCTAACCCTAACCTTAGTTGCTATGACAACTTTTAATTTTTTGTTTTTGTTTTGTTTGTTTATGTTTACTTTTTTGTGTTTTGTTTGTTTATGTTTACTTTTTTGTGTTTTCCTTTTTTTCTTCTGTATTTTGTTTACTAATAG
>MJUU01008808.1:15682-26596 GCA_002080025.1 Modiolus philippinarum
ACAAGGGGTCAAAGGGGCCAAAAATGCAATTTTTCTAAGTATGTAAAATCTTTATTTTTCATCGGATTTCGATGGGATTTTTTTCTTTGGATTCCTCTTGATCTTAGCTTTCAGGAGTATGTCAACGGATTTTTCGTAGGTCTTACTGTTTCCGAGCTACAAGGGGTCAAAGGGGCCAAAAATTCAATTTTTCTAAAAATGTCAAATCTTTATTTTTCATCGGATTTCAATGGGATTTTTTTCTTTGGATTCCTCTTGATATAAGCTTTCAGTATTATGTCAACGGATTTTGTGTAGGTCTGACCGTTTCCGAGCTACAAGGGGTCAAAGGGGCCAAAAATGCAATTTTTCTAAATATGTCAAATCTTTATTTTTCATTGGATTTCGATGGGATTTTTTTCTATCAAAGCTTTCAGAAGTATGCAACGGATTTGGCGTAGCTTTTACCTTTTCCAAGCTACAAGGGGTCAAAGGGGCAAAAATTGAAATTTTTCTAAATATGTCATATCTTTATTTTTCATGAGATTTCGATGGTTTTTTTTCTTTGAATTTCTATGGATGTAAAGTTTCAGTTGATAGTACATATTTTGCATAGCTCTTATGGTTTTTTATCAGTAAGTAATCAAAAGGGTTTATTTATTCCCTATTTTGTTTCTAGCTAATAACTGTGTCTAGCTTCTTTTTGTGTCCATCTAATCATTGTGTCAAGCTCTTTACTGTGTCCACATTCACTTTAAACTACTTTTGTTGAAATTTCAGTGGTCGACATGCTGCGGTCGTATCATGCTGCGCTCGGCGTAGCCCTTTATTATAAGTTATTTTCATAATAAAATTGAAGAAATGTTTCTTGTGTATGTTTGTGATTTAAAGTTGATGACATTTCTACAGGGAACATTTGATTGGTGCATATAGGTTACTCATGGAAATTACATAGCTGTTTAGGACTATTTGACTATAGTACATTTTGAGGAGGTGATTTACATAATTGGGCCATATTTAGATCACTCTGGCAATTCCAGGATGAGCTTTTGCAATCAGTTTGTGTCTGCCTTCTGTCCTGTTGTAAACTTTTAGTTTGCTACTTGAGAACATCTGAATGGAATTAAACCAAACTTGGCATGAATGATGATTATGAGATGCTGTCATCCAACACAACAGCTTAAGGATGTTTTATCAAAATCAGTCAATATCAATGATTTATGCATAAAGTTAATGAGAAACTAGACATCAGAGAGATGGCAGCCATCTCTGTGGGCCCCGCTGTATATAAGTGCAAATTTAAGTGTGTGTGGACACAATACAGGTGTGGACACAGTAAAAGTGTGGACACTACACAAGTATGGCCACCATCATATTATCAAGATATCAACAGAATGTAATACCCGAAAGCAATAATCTGACCTTGAAGACAAAGGTCAAGGTCAAAGGTCACCAATCATGGTTCATGACACATTGTCTTCAAATGATCTATCTGTATGCAAAATATCAAAAGCCTACATCAAAAGACATAACAGTTATAGCCCGGACATGACTTGTCATTTGAAAAGCAAAAATCTGACCCTGAAGACAAAGGTCAAGGTCAAAGGTCACCAATCATGGTTCATGACTTCGTCTTGAAGTGATCTATTTACATGCAAAATATCAAATGCCTATCTCAAAAGACAAAAAAGATATAGCCTGGACACAGCCTGTCAGTACGAAAGCAAAAATCTGCCCTTGACAACAAAGGTCAAGGTCAAAGGTCACCAATCATTGTTCATGACACATCGTCTTGAAGTGATCTATCTACATGCAAAATATCAAAAGTCTATCTCAAAAGACAAAAAAGTTAAAGCCCGGACACGACTTTGTTACGGACGGACAGACGGACGGATGTACGGACAGACCTATTACAATAGGGCGTCCGCCACTATGTGGCGGGGCCCAAATTAACCAAGTGGAAAAACTGTGAGCAAAGCTCACTGATATATACCCCCCCCCCCATTTGATATTCAATCAAACCTAATTCTGAAATATAAAGTGCACATCAACGTTATGTCACAAAGACTGTGTTAAAGATTCATGAAATATTATTCAGTGGTTCAGTTGGATTAGTGGATAAGAGATGAGTACCCACTTGTAATGTTATAGCCAAGTGCATGTTTTGCTATGGGAAACCCCAAAAATCAATCAAATCAAATTCTGAAATAGGAGCTGCACATCTACATTATGTCACAAAGGTTGTTTTAGAGTTTCATGAAAATATATTCAGTGGTACAGGAAGAGTAGCAGATAAGAAATGAGTACCCACTTGTAATGTAATGACCTAGTGCATGTATTGCTATGGGAAACCCCAAAAATCAATCAAATTGAATTCTGAAATAGGAGGTGAAAATCTACATTATGTCACAAAGGTTGTTTCAAAGTTTCATGAAAATATATTCAGTGGTACAGGAAGAGTAGCTGATAAGAGAGAGGTACCCACTTGTAATGTAATGGCTAAGTCCATGTTTTGCTAAGGGAACCCCCAAAAATCAATTAAATCAAATTCTGAAATAGGAGGTGCACATCTAAATTATGTCACAAAGACTGTGTTAAAGTTTCATGAAAATCTATTCAGTGGTTCCAGAGGAGTAGCGGATAAGAGATGGGTATCCACTTGTAATGTAATGGACAAGTCCATGTTTTGCTATGGGAAACCGCATAAATCAAACAAATCAAATTCTTAAATAGAAGGTGCATATCTACATTATGTCACAAAGACTGTGTTAAAATTTCATGAAAATCTATTCAGTGGTTAAGGAGGAGTAGCAGATAAGAGATGGGTACCCTCAGGTGTAACGTACGGATGGACGATCCCATCACTATATACCCCCACTTTCAAGCGGGGTATAAAAATGGAAAAGTAATACCTTATTGACATATACTCAGATTCACAACTTTTCTTTACAAGTGAAACATAGGACGAAGGATCATTGAATTTTGCATGGAAATGTTTAATTTTAGACGCTTGAGCTTGGAATGTCAGACTTCTTCAAACAAACTGCATTTTACTCTGCATTGCCAAATAATAAATTGATATTTTTGTCATTTTCCAAGAAAACTGAACAGAAACTAGAAGTGTGTTTTTGATATAAAAAAAAATTGGCTGATCAATGTGGCCACACAATATGCACAAAGGGCATGATGGTCAACAATCCTGTGAAGTTTTGTTGAAATTCGATAAAAATGTGGGAGAATTAGCGTCCACAAACTTAATTTATCAAAATTCTATGGCAAAAAAGGGTATAACTCCAACAAAAATAAGCTGATCAATCTGGCCAGACAATATGCAAAACTAGGCATGAAGGTCAACAATTGTGTGAAGTTTGGTTGAAATCCAATGAAAGATGTGGGACAGAATAAAATTATTGTCTACAAACTTAAATTATCAAAATTGTATGTCAAAAAGGGGCATAACACCCCCCAAAATGCCGATCAATATGCATAACTAGGCATGATGGTCGTTAATCCTGTGAAGTTTGGTTGAGATCAGATGAAAGATGTATGAGAATTGGCATTCACAAACTTGATTTTGCAAAATTCTAAGTCAAAAAGGGGCATAACTCCCGCAAAAATTAGCCGAACAATCTGACGAGACGATACGCACAACAAGGCATGATGGTCAACAATGCTGTGAAGTTTGTTTGAAATCCAAATGAAAGATGTAGGAGAATTGGCGTCCACAAACTACATTTTGCAAAATTCTAAGTCAAAAAGGGGCATAACTCCAACAAAAATTAGCTGATCAATCTGGCGAGACAATATCAACAACTAGGCATGATGGTCATCAATCCTGTGAAGGTTGGTTGAAATCTGATGAAAGATGTAGAAGAATTGGTGTCCACAAACTTCATTTTGCAAAATTCTTAGTAAAATAGGGGCATTACTCCCACAATTAAAGAACCTTAGTGAGCAAGCTCACATACCCCATGCCCCAAATATCTGATAATCCTGCATTATCTAAAAATTATCAAAACTTGAAAACCAAGTAGCTTACACATCTCTTACAGATGCACATCATCCTTTAAAATATCTTAATAACTGTTGGAGGATTTATCCGGGCAAGTGGTGTACTCTTTTAATTAGCACTATTTCGCCTAAAAATGACCAGGTTTAACAATTGCATTTTTAGTATAAAAAAAAACCGCAAAAATCAAAAACAAGTAGTATGCACATCTTCAATATATGCACAATCAATCTGCAAAATAAAAAATTCCTACCTTAAAAACTGTAGGAGGAGTTTATGGAGGGGTATTTCCGCCACCAGAGAAATTCTGTGCTGTAAATTTTATCTTCTCTTTTTTATTGTTTTCACTTTCCTTATCCATAATTCTGCATTTTTTATATTTTATATTATAGATTCTAGGATATTAATTTATCATATTTTATATTCTTTCTTTACTATGTTCCTATTTCATCCCGACTTCTGCAGTTTTTATATTTTATATTATTGTTTCTAAAACTCAATTTGTTATATTTTATGTTCTTTCTTTATATGTTCCCATTTCTATGCTTTCGTTCGTTAAGTTCTAAATTCTTCTTTCGCGACATTATATTTACCCTGTTAATTTCGAAAAATTTCATGTTTTATAATTTGAAAGAGAAATGTTCGAAGTAAGTATTCATTGTGCACCATTCTTTAACTTTTATATTTTATCTTTTAACTTTTGTCTTTGTATTTTTGTTTTTATGTGCTTAAAATAAACGTGGCGGAAAAAACGCGTATGATTGAATTATGACAACAGATGGCGCTAGTGTTTCTGTGACAGCTTTTCATCCACCAGCAGATTCGTCCACGAACGGGACGTTTTAGGGACATCATATATATTATTATGTATTGGGCTATTCCAGAAATAATCCATCCTCCCCCTATGGAAGACGCTGGATTTCCAGACAAAAATCGTCTTAAAAAATGAAAATTTTCAGAAAAAAATCCTTTCACGCAGACATTTTCCAGACAATTATGATTACCAACCTAGAAAATTTCCAGACAAATTACTCACTAAAACAAAGCAATTCCAGAAAACAAGAAATTTTCCAGAAAAATAAACTTTTAAAAATTTTGAAAAATGCTGGAAATCCATACATTTTGAACTGGGCTACTCTAGCTAAAAAAACACCACCTTTAAAATCACAGCCTGTAAGCACAAATGAAATACCGGTACTGCCTACGAAACAATCTATGTCTCTGACTGAACTAGGTAGTCTGTGTAGAAAACCTTTTGATTCACCAGATTAGAGGGGCTAGTAAGGTCCTCTGTATAATATATTACATGTACTGGTTTGAACTAAAGGGTAAATTTTTATTAGTCTAAGACTGATTTCTAGTCTAGAGTCTATGAATAGTGGCTAAAGGCACAAACTGGTTAGGCATTTCAAACCATTGAGATTGGCTTTTTCCCATGTTAAAATGTAAATTTCTTATTCTCTAATATCCTTAACCCAACCTTCAACCGCAAGGATTCGCTTCTTTTATTATACTATCAATGCACGGTCGACTGAAAAGTGATTTTTCAGTGGACTGTACAATGATAGTATAATTACGGAAGCAAATCTCTGTGCTTCAAATATGGAAAGTTTACAAAGTATTTCTAAAATGTCTCTTTATTATTCATTACAAACCAATGTGGTTATTTATGTCTAATCATATAAATGTTCCTTTATAATGATGCCTTTTATGGGTTCTTGATTAGAATAATAAAATTCTTTTTCAATTTTCTTAGTGGCCTGTACATGTATTACAATCCATCATGCACATGTAATATGGTCCTGCATTTAAACCAAGCTCTTATTTTGAGTATGTTTAGTAGTACATAAAAGTTTATAGGTATGTTTGGATATAGTGCCTTATTTGACTGTTATACTTTATCACTCATTGTTATTATTATCCCCTCACTTTTCTGAAGAAATGGCAGGGATATTGTTTTGTCCCGACAGTCTGTCTGTTAGATGAATGTTGTCAGTGGAACTCCTCTTACATTTTTGGATTAAGTGGTTTAATTTTGTTGTATAATTTTTGCATTTATGCTGCAGATGTGCAATCAGCCTTTAGATTATTTGTCTCGATGCAAACAAAAAACCCCAAAATGTCGATTTTCACACATGTTAGCTTGAAATTACAACTCCTCCTCCGTTTATGGATTTAGTGTTTTAAGTTTGTTATAGAAATGTTGCATTTATGTTACATTTGTGAACATTAAAGACTTATTATGAAAGAATATTAGTTTCTTCACAAGTCATTAAGAATACAAATTTATATCAGTTACTAAGGTATCACTTCACAAACTTTCTTCATCAGAAACTTTGCATTCATTTACAATACGTACTTCATCTTCAATTTGTTTACATCACAAAATTAACATATTCTTTGATTTAGAGGAATGCTTTTATTTCTATCTTGTTCTTTTTCTAGTTTATGATTTGAAATTGGAAATTCTTAATTTACAAGAAGTTTAAAACATTTAGACAGGTATATAGTTTTCCTGTTCATATTTTTTCTTTATTTTGTTAAAAGTCCTTAATTTGTTTCTATTTTCATTTTGGTGATTGTTACCCGACAATACATGGAAGAAAAATTATTTATATCTATTTTCTAGTGTTTTTCCGTAAACCATAGGCTAGTTTATTTTCGGAAGGGGAGTCCTTATTTCGCTAAACATGTTCAAACCCAATGTAAAAATTCTTAAATATGATTGTTATAGAACCAATGCTACAAAATAGATAGAATTTAATGACTTTTTTCTGAATGCTGCTAAAGATGTATTAAATGAAATTATAAACAAAATATGTCGAGGGGGGGTCATGGGCAAAAAAGTATTTAATGCTTTAGAATGTATGCTACCAGAGAAATAAAAAAATCTACAAAAATACAAAAACGTGGCCAGCCAGCTTCCATAAGGTTGAAATGTTAAACAAAAGAGAGACTTGAAAATCTTTCATGTATAACAATGGTTATTTTCATTCCTATTGATGTACATTTGTACATAAAAGACCATTTAACAAAACTTCAAGGTAATTAATAGAGACATCTTGAATAGGTTTGATCAATTAACTGGGCAATTAATCTGTTCCTTAAATTAAATCACCCATATCTCAATTCAGTTTGATATGATTTGAAGCAATAATTGATTCATGGCATCTCATACATAATGATAGGTCACTTCTTCTAGTATTTCAGATTTGTTTATCAACATGTGGTCAACCTACAAGATATAGTCTTAGTTAATGCTGATTACATAATTTAACTGCTTCAACTGACTGATGGATATTGACCAGGATCAAATCCTTTTTCTAAAGTTCTATGGAAAAAGGGGGGGGGTATTTTGTTAAAGCAGTTTCTTAGTTTTGGTCCATTAATGATAAATGCAATCATGCTTTTTTTTTAATATGCTTTAGCTTATATATCAGTTGTTTTCTCTAAAATGTATAATACACATATAATTTAAAGTACTGCAAAAAATTTTAATTAAATTTTATACTTGAAATATTTCCGAAACTTAGGTGTAAAAAAAATAAATTGTGTGTTTGGGGTAACATGATTTTGAAAGTTAGGTAGGGTAGTTAGGGAAAAAAAAATTTTGAGGTCGTATATTGGTCGTCGTTGGCGTCTGTAGACTCTACGTTCAATGAGATAACTTCAGTTATGGTTGATCAATCCTTATGAAATGAAATTTTAATATAATGTTCCTTGTCACAAAAGGAAGGTTGGGATTGGTTTTGGGTATTATGGCCCCGTCCGTTTTTTAAAAAAAGGACCAAAAAGGGCAAAATTAGGTGTTTTCATATATTGGGCTGTAGAATATTTATTATTCATCGAATTTTAATGGGGTTTCTTTCAGTCTGCTCGTGCGGAAATTTACAATCTGGGGCATGCAACAGATTTCATATCACATGTACCATTTTAGACATAAAAGGGTCCCTTAAAGTGGGATATCTCAAAAATCTTTTTTTTTTTCATTTTTTTTGTCTGATTTTAATGCAGTTTTTTTTCTTTGGATTCCTTACGAAAAATTTATATGGTGCTAAACTATTATAATATTTTTGGTGAATTGTTTCCTTCCTCAGCTATGAGGGGCCGAACGGATTTGGCGTAGCTCTTACCTTTTCCGAGATACAAGGGGTCAAAGGGGCCAAAATTGCAAATTTTCTAAATATGTGAAATCTTTATTTTTGATCGGATTTCAATGTGATTTTTTTTTTCGTTGGATTCCTCTTGAAGTAAGCTTTCAGTAGTATGTCAACGGATAGCTTTTACCGTTTCCGAGCTTAAAAGGGGTCAAATGGGCTAAAATTGCAAATTTCGTAATATGTGAAATCATTATTTTTCATTGGATTGCGATAGGATGATTTTCTTTGGATTCCTCTTGTTATAAGCTTTCAGTTCATATTAGCAGATTTGGCGTAGCTCTTACTGTTTCTAAGCTAAAAGGGATCAAAAGGGCTGAAGTTGTAATTTTCAAATATATTTATTTTTTATTTTTTGTTGGATTTTAATGGGTTCGTTTCTTTGGATTCCTCTTATGGTATAGTTAAAGAAGTATGTTGACCATTGACCAATTTGACATACCTCTTACCATTTGCTATCTATATAAGGAATCATAAGAGCTAATTTTTATTTCCTTAGTTTGTGTGCAGCTAATTCTGGGTCAAGCTCTTGATTAAATCAATTTAATTACTGTATCAAGCTCTTTACTGTGTTCTCATTCATTTTGAATTACACTTGTTCAAATTTCAGTGTTTGACATGTTGGGGTTGTATGATGCTTCGCTCGGCATAACTCTTTATTTTACATTGTAGTAATGGGGGAACATTTCTGACGTTAACGGGTCAGTGCTTGTTGTAAAATGGCTAAAAAAAAAATTAGGTTAGGCATAAATTTTAGGTAGGGTCGGGTTACCCTAAACACAGAACTTTTTTTTAGGTCTTATGTAAAAATTCATTCTGAATTTATTTCTTAAATTTTCTCAATTTGATAATAATCATAAAACATATGCTTCTCATTTTTTCAGATTGATTTATCAATTCCCCCCCACCCCAATAAAACTATATAGCATTTTTCTGTCCATCTATCGGGAGGCATTTATGTCCACATTTCAATACATCTCTTTCAAATTACATATGCATGGTAGTAAAAATAAGAACTTCTGGAAATCATATTTAAATCAAATGGGGGGGGGAGCAGGGAATATATATGAATTTATATTTAAGTTAAACAAATTCAAGACAAAATTGTTATTCCATTTTTCAGTGAAGTATATTTACTTAATCCAAACAGCCAGTACACTGCAGCACAATATTACGCACGTTTTTTATTTATTTATTTTTTTGCTTTAAAAAATAGATTGAAATAGGTAACAGTATGAACCAGGTGAATTTTCAAAAATGTAATTAAACTTTTTTTAATTGCAGCATCCAAATAACTTTATTATTCGCCGCCAGGAGGCGGCGAATATATTTGATACGATATTTTGAAACTTCAGTGGAGGAGCACGTGACCAGGAGCAGTTGTTTGTTTTCCATTAGAATCGATCTAATGTGTCCTAATCTTTTACAATGAAGATACCTTTTCAATAAGATAGGAAATATTTTTAAATTATTCATTCAAGAAAATTGTTTACAAAATTATTAATTTAATTTTCATTAATATTATAACTAATGTGAAAGGGAAATCAATAAGACAAGGGAGACGGGTTATGCTTGCTTGACTTTTCTGTTACATGTCCGGAGGAGTGTGTCTGGATATCATGATGCAGATGCATGATTACCTTAATTGCAATGGTTTTTGGGGGTTGCATATTGTTTCCAATTATTATTGTTATTACTATTAATTTTTGGTTGTTCATAAAAAAAAAATAATAAAAAAAATGATAAATACATAAAGCGAGAACCAGCGTATCTGGCGCAATCTTTTTACCAAACACGTGTGCCTCAGATATGGGTTAATTGATATAGGTCAACATTAGTGAGAGTGAAAACAAAAGAAAATCTGTCGAAGTGATTCAAGATAGCGTGCTTTGGATCCCGATCATTTTAACAAAAATAACAAAAATCATAAAAATGGAACAATTAATAAAATGAATTAAAACCAAACAATAACAATAATGACCTTCAATCATCTTTGAAATACCATCAAGTATAAACACGGGTCAAATTACTTGACTGCTGTGTAATTATTCGCCGCCAATATATTTGATATACGATATTTTGAAACTTCAGTGGAGGAGCACGTGACAAGGAGCAGTTGTTTGTTTTCCATTAGAATCGATCTAATGTGTCCTAATCTTTTACAATGAAGATACCTTTTCAATAAGATAGGAAATATTTTTAAATTACTTATTCAAGAAAATTGTTTACAAAATTATTAATTTAATTTTCATTCATATTATAACTAATGTGAAAGGGAAATCAATAAGACAAGGGAGACGGGTTATGCTTGCTTGACTTTTCTGTTACATGTCCGGAGGAGTGTGTCTGGATATCATGATGCAGATGCATGATTACCTTAATTGCAATGGTTTTCAAGTTGGGGGTTGCATATTGTTTCCAATTATTATTGTTATTATTACTATTAATTTTTGGTTGTTCATAAAAAAAAATAATAAAAAATGATAAATACATAAAGCGAGAACCAGCGTATCCGGCACAATCTTTTTACCAAACACGTGTGCCTCAGATATGGGTTAATTGATATAGGTCAACATTAGTGAGAGTGAAAACAAAAGAAAATCTGTCGAAGTGGGTCAAGATAGCGTGCTTTGGATCCCGATCATTTTAACAAAAATAACAAAAATCATAAAAATGGAACAATTAATAAAATGAATTAAAACCAAACAATAACAATAATGACCTTCAATCATCTTTGAAATACCATCAAGTATAAACACGGGTCAAATT
>MJUU01008810.1:2720-26314 GCA_002080025.1 Modiolus philippinarum
TTATTGGATGTGGTTTGTTTCCATTGATTTATTCACTTTTTTACCTTTTCGGGGCCATTTAGGGCTTACTATATGGTGTGAGGTTCCTCACTGTGTTGAAGACCATATGGTGACCCCTAGAGGTTTTGTTTTATGTCGTTTTTAACCTGGATATGGGATGTTGTCTCCTTGACATTTACCCCATTTCCTTTCTTTTTCATATGGAGTAAAAGTACATGAGAAAAAGTCTCCATAAAGAAACATGGTAAAAATAAGCAAAGGAACAACTCTTTTATTGTTGTTCTTCATCTTGAAGTCACCATGAGGCATTCAACAATGAGCTTTGCTCATACCTCATAGTAGGTTCAAGACGGTCTCTAGCATCGGTTTAGGCGGAATTTTTTGCTAACGATACATCCATGTCTTTTCTGGTCATGGATGCATGCGGGATTGCATGTCCGCAAACATTGATTAAACTGGCAAGGAGCTCTTACAATCACTGTCATCCGTTGCCCGACAAAAGCAATAGTCTCTTAAGCTATTGGAATATAACAACATAAAGACAAACACAGATCAATTATCAAATCGATTGTAACAAAACGTGGCATTATAAAACAGTGAGATGTTGGCACTTTAAACAGGCGGTCAGAATGAAATTTCGAAATAGAAAAATAAATGCCAAAGTCTGAATGTATAATAGTATATCCATGCGAGAAATTCTCTAACGAACAAGTACACCATAAGTGAAATATAAAGAGAGCATTCATCTCTCGCACGGGGAATCTTTACGGACTCCACACTGCAGGAGAGACAAGCTCCAGTCGTAAATGAGGAATGAAAGGATATGGAGTTAAAGCACATGAGAATAAGTCTCTACAAATACATGGTAATAATATGCAAAGGAACATCGATTTTATTGTTGTTCTTCATCTTGAAGTCACCATGAGGCCTTCAACAATGAGTTTTGCCCATACCTAACAGTAAGTACAAGACAGCCCCTAGCACCGGTTAGAGCGAAATTCTTTGCTTAATGTCGAACAACGCTACAAGTCTTCTCTGGTCATGGATATGGGATTGTCAACAGACGTTCATTTAATTTGCAAAATGCTTTTTACAATCACTGTCATTCGCTGCTCGACAAAAGCACTGGTGTCTTTAGCTAGTGGAGGATAACAACATATAGACAAACACACGACTCTCATCAAGTCTATTGTAAGAAAACTTGGCCTATTTGAACATATAATTTAGCATTTTGGGGATTTTGATGCATCATATAGATAAAAGTGACAACAAAAGTCCAAAGCAATTAGAGGGAGAGACCAGTTAGGAAAATCCGTAAGTCGTACAAGAGTATCGAGAGCACACAACCCAACACAGAACATTTTATGCAAGCCGTCATATTCCCCCGACTTGGAACGGGAACGAGATTTTAGGTTTCTCGTGCGAGATGCTAGATATTCCATGGGAGTTTTCAATCTCGGCGAAAAACCCTTCATCTCGATCCCGATCGAGATAATGGGTTTTTCTCACTGATATTGCCGATGTCTACTGAAATTTATGATGATTCTTGACCAAACCCTTCGGGAAGTTTTGAGTTTGATTTTTCTTCCGTAATGCGACAGTGTTCTACCATCAGACTAGGATCCTTGAGTAAGCCGACAGTTTAGCGGCGAACACCCCTTGACCCATCTTTCAAAATTACGTTTTGTCTTTTTCTCTCCTTTCCTCCTTTCAAGATTGTGGTCATGGAGTTAGTAGTCTACCTGTATTGGGTTTTATTCGTATGTTTTATACTATAGGGAAACGGGACAGATAAAGGGGAGGTTTGGGTGCCCATAAACCGATTGAACCCTACCGCTGGCTTTTGCTAGTGCCGGTACCAATTCCGACTGTCGCGAGTTCCTATCGTTGTTTACGTTTGTCTTTTGTATTTTTATTGTGTTTTTTTTCATGTGCAGTTCCTATTTACTTTGTGGCATGTGGCGATGTTTTTCGGCCATTGTAGGTGTTTCCTGTTATCTTTTTTATTCTATTTTATAAATAAAATGGTGGGTAAAAACAGGTTTAATGATGCATCAATCTCCCACATATATGACGACTAAATATAGCTTCTGTTAGCTTTCAAATGATGTTATTTGATCTGCACCAAAGAGACATAAGTTGTCGAAATGACCATGTGCAGAAACTTGAGTAAATTCGTATTTTAGCTATTTATTACCAATGGTTCGATGCCTCTACTAGTAGACTGTTTTGCCGCAATTGCAGTCAATAACCAGTAGTCAGTTCTTCGGTTCTGGTCCTTAAAAATTACTTTATTTTGAAATTTGCAATGTCTATTCTTATAAGCATTTGAAAAAAACTAGGAGTTTCTTTCTAATGCAAAGTTCTGTCTGATTCTCTCTTCCCATTTATATCCCATTGGTTATTTGTCCCCTGCAATTTTTCACATCTTCCAGTATTTTGCTTTGAAATGTTTTGATTTGATCTGCACTGAAGAGACGCGAATTGTTGCAAGGCCATCTACAGAATATTTAGCTAAAAATGAAAATACATTACTGGACTGTTTTTATATGTTCTTGAGGAACTTGAAAAAATCGAGTACAAATAAGGCCAAGATTAGAGCACTGCTTACCCATTTCCACTCCCTCAGTCTTTAAAAAAAAATTCGTTAAAGTTGAAATGGAATGTTTGCTTGAAGCAAAAATGTTTGCTTTTTGAAAATGTGAAAAATCGTTTCGGTTAAAGAGATCATAGTTATCTCTCTTTTTACAAGAATAGTCAATTTACTGTCACTTTAGTGGTAGAAAGAGTTTTCTGCATTTTTATTTTGTCATATGAAATATAATATTTCATTGAAATACCAATTTTGATTACCCTTTTGTATGGTTGAAGTCTAGCTTGTTGACATGAGATGAAGATATTACCAACCTTTCAAACAACGCAATATCTAAGTCATTGTGAAGTTAGTTTCTACATATGCGCATTTCAATCTTGTGCTTTTTTTTCTTCGGTATTCTACTGCCGTTGTTTTGTTTTCGACAACTTATGTCTCTTCAGTGGAGATCAAATCAAAACGTTTGGAAATCAATAAACCGAAATATGTGTAAAAGCTGATAGAGAACAAATAACCAATAGGATCTAAATAGAAAAGTCATAATCAACTTAGGACAGAGCATTACAAGAGGTAGATATTCCTTACTTTAGGCAATGCAATTTTGCAAATGATATCAAAATTTTAGTCTTCTGCAATTTTTGATTCCTAGTCGGACTTAGAGTCAATTAGACATATGCATCAGCATTGCTACAATATAGTTACGACACTTTTGTTCTGTCAAACACATAATGGAAAGAGAAGTCTGTCACACTATTGTTCAGTCTTTGAGTGAAAATCTTACCGTCGTTGTAATTGACAAACTATACACATTTTGTAGATAGACTTACTTCTGCTGTATTATCTATTGGTCACTTTCTCGGGCAATGGGGGACAGTTTTTTGGACTACTTTGCCAGATATGTTATGCTTGTTGGCAACCCTACATCAATGACAAAGAGGATATATGGATGTAGCGTGGTTCAACATTTAGCAAATAAGTAAATACAGAAGTTACTGTGAATTTTGCTTCTGCACATGCACATTTCGATTTCGACAACTTATGTCTCTTCAGTGCAGATAAAATCTAAACGTTTGGAAGTGAATTCCGTTCAAACCGGTTCTAGGGGGCGTCTTGAACTTACTTTGAGGAAGGAGTGTTTCCTCTTTGTGTAGTCCTTGTGGTGACGAACAACAATAAAAGTGTTGTTTCATTTGCTTAATCTTACCATGTATTTGTATGGAATTTGTCTCATGTGAATTTACTCCACACCCCTTTATTTATTCATTTATCAGGTTAAACATGTATAATTTTAAACAGATTAAGCTTTAATGTTCAATCTAAATATTTGGTATGCATACTAACAAATTGGTGGTATTTTGTGATCAAAGACTCGAATTATCATTTTAGATAAATTTAAAGGACAATAAATATAAGAAAGTTTGGAAAACAGTTTATCACAATTGACCTCTAACGGCTGTAATATCACTCTGGCCATTGTAAACTTCTAACTGGCGTGGCGCTATGCATGAAATCATAGAATGTCCATTTTCCCTAGAATTTGTCAGCATGTTATGTGCTTATTTTCAAGAATTTCTATGTAAAAAAATATTGAATTCGATATATCTTAGATTTGCCTTAAGCTTCAAAGCCAACAAGACGAACAAAGTGTATCGAGTTCTTAATTCGTCAATATCAGAGTTACTCAAATTTATTGAACAGGTTTGGCGTGGCTTAATTTTCTCTGTCCCGTAGGCAATTTTAACACGTAAAATCCCGATATAATTGACCCTTGACCAGTCAGGTCAATTAAATAGAGTAGTACATTACCATCATCTTACATTTGTTTGTTACGGTATTTCTAAATCCTCCATGAAAAAAGTTGTAATGTAAAATATTTGTGGATTCTCTTCTTGATTATATTGGTTATTTGTTCTTTATCAGTTTTTAAACATCTTTGAGTTTAAGGTCTTCCAAACGTTTAGATTTTATCTGCATAGTAGAGACATAAGTTGTCGAAATGCGCATATGTGGAATTTAAATTCACGGTAACTTCGGTATTTAATTATTTGTACCAAGTTTATGGTCAGAGGGAAGAGACCATTTAAGCATATTAAAAATCACTTTTTATATTAAAATTTAAATTACCTACCTTTGTCTATATATCTTTAGCTAAATAAATTTGGTACGGGTAGATTATCATTGAGACACTGGTCTGTTAGTGATAGGTTATACCCCCGATTAAACTGATTACATGATGATTCCTTAGAGAGTATGGAGTTAACCAGCTGACTAGGCTCATCGAACTGGCCAAAAGTTTAGCTGCGAGCTCGTCTTGACACAGCTTTCAAAATAACGTTTTGTCTCAGTCTTTTCTTGTTCAAGATAGTTGTCTTGTCGTTAATAGTCTAACTGTATTGGTTTTAATTATTAAAAAGGAAAACGGAATAGAGGATTGGGGCGGTTTTTGATACTTAAAAAACAGTTTTACCCGACTGCTTGGTTTTGCTAGTGCCCGTCCAGTGTTTTATAATGATTTAAATGGCCATACAGCTCATTAAAATTATTGCAGTTGGAGTTAACAAATGTGTTATGGTCTCATGTTCATTTACTTCATATCCTTTCGTAAAATATTACGTTTGCATGGTTTGTCTTTCGATTGTAAATGAATTGTGGTTGATACTTACAGTCATTCAAGGTGTTTTCTTTTCTCAGCTCATTATTAATGTGGAAACAACTGCAGTAGAATACTGAAGGAACAAGGGGTTAAATAATTAAAATGAGATGAGACAACAACAAGGTGCGGAAATAGAAAGACGACATTCAGAACTGAGGCACCAATAGCTTGAACTAAGACGAAAACCCGGAGTGACATCAGGTGCTACGGAAGGGAGCCAAAATGAGTAAAATGTTAATCAATTTGAAGTCTAAAGGATATGACCCATTTTGGTAGAGGTTTAGAGTTAGATTTTGAGGGAAAATGTTTTTTTATGACAATTATTCCTATACTAGATTTAGTTCATTTGATGTACTCAAATATTATAGTAGGGAGGGGAGTTCTAGGTTGTCCTGCATTTGGCATTTTTATGGTGGCTGTCCATAACAATTTAAAAACACTAAATGTCGTTTTTAGACGTCTGGATTTAATAAAAAAATCATTGCCTTCCCCCCAAACAATAGGTGGTCATGCAATTACAATTTTAAGTTTGTTTACTATTCATACATTGTATATGGTGAGTGAATGTTTGTTGAAATAACTATTGACCGGAGTTACTAAAATATAAGTTTCTACAGATGGTCATTTAGACAACTTATGTCTCTTCAGTGCAGCTAAAATCAAAATATTTAGAAGACCATAGATGAAATTTCATAAAATCTGATTAACGATTTATAAAGAGTACATGTCCTTATGACCGAGTACGATAATTCTTGTACAAGCTTTAAAATTTCACATTAGTATATATTTATGAATAATATTACGTGGGTAAAATGGTATCCTAAAGGGATATGAAGCTTTTGAACACAATGTTTCATCATTGTCTGATCAATGGGGGTAATCATAAAATTACCTAACAGAACCGAAACTTCAAAACTTCAGAAATTGATTTAGACACTTCAAAACTTGCAGTGGACAACACATTAAACAAAATCAACAATATTTTAACGATTTTACAAGAACCAAGAACAACAAAAAGATACAACAAAAATAATACTACAAATTCATTATTTAGTGCTTGTATCTAATGAGGCTGAAAAGATGCTGCACAAAAAACACCAAATAAAAAACAAAACAAAACAAATCTTTACAGCAAGGACTGGGTACTGTATTACTACAAAGACCCGATGAAATGTAATTTCGAATGACTAACAAAACAAACGATGAAATAACAAAATAACATCTAAAAACATACAATGCTGTTAACCCAACAAGAACTGGCATAATAGTTGGATTTCGGAAGAATCAGTCTCTATACTTGTAAAATTGGTCAGCAAACCATCTTAATGCTATTGTTGTCTTTTTTGGAAAACGTAATCTAGAGTAATTCTCAATAAACAACAAGTTTAATAAAAGAAATATAATATTTATTCAAATGAAGTACTTTACAAATGCAATGGACAGAACTTTGGTTTGATTTTCATTAAAACTAGTTCTTGCAAGCATTTTTTTCACATGTAGGGAATCGTTGACAGCAGTCAGAATTTCGTTTGCAAGGATATCCATACCAACAGTCGATGCAACGCTTTGCACTTGCGTCACAAATGTTGTGTTTCCGGCAGCAGTCGTTAGATGTAGAGCAAGGCTTTCTGAAGCACCAAATATTTGCAAGTCTCATCCATGGTTTGTCATAGTTTTGATTGTGACTGAAAGCAAGAAGCATAATGAAAATATTATTTTAAGATTTTTATTCAAATTCCTTCTTTTTAAATAAATAAAAAGAAAAATACTGTTGGGTACAAATAAAAAAGAACAAGATATCAATTTAATCAATTTGTAACATAT
Organism: Modiolus philippinarum; assembly: GCA_002080025.1. Taxonomy (NCBI): domain Eukaryota; kingdom Metazoa; phylum Mollusca; class Bivalvia; order Mytilida; family Modiolidae; genus Modiolus; species Modiolus philippinarum. Next base: position 9,791 of record MJUU01008810.1, read on the forward strand.
TTTAAAAGTAAAAACTCATTATATTCCAAAGTTAAATAATTAAAAATTTAAAATATGTTTTTGTTAAAGAAAACAATAGTAAAATTTAGAAAATAACGTTGTACAAATAATAATAATAATAATAATAATAATAATAAAAACACTGCCATGTAAAAATAAATTGAGTTATATGACTGCAGACACCATAATATAATTAACATGTGAAACATGCCAAAGGAAGGCCATGCAAGAAATTAAAGTAAACATGACACACTGACGAAATCCCAACTTGAAACGACAAAGTATAAGGAGTAAATATTTTATTGTTGGTTTGTCATTCCCTTACGTACACCATTTACTTTCTTTACTATTTAGTAATTTATTAATAATAAACATTCCTCTCAACTATACGTTGTGTAATTCTATACGACTTTTGTGTTTGGAAAGGAACATCATTTCCACCAGTGCTGCAAAGAGATCTTTTGAATCTACGCGAATTTAACCGCGTAGTTTTGTCCTTAGCTATATTTGATATTACTTACTATTCGGATTTCGTTTGGTTTTATGCATTTTAACATTTTTTGAAATTATGGATTTCCTTTGTTTAGGTTCTAGTGCTGCTGATGAGGAATAAATTTCCGAAATGGCCATACAGCTCATTAAAATTATTGAAGTTGGAGTTAACATATGTGTTATGGTCTCTTGTTCATTCACTCCATATCCTCTCGTAAAATATGCATTGTTCCAGGAATTCTATCGACTTCAAGAGAAATTGTAATGATAAATAACCTTCATTTTTGTATATTGCGATTGTGTGCATTGCCTTGTTGTACGATGCTTGTTTGCATAGTGGGTGAGGTAGCCGGTTTACTTATTCGAAAAATATTTGTGGTGTTCAGGTCCTGCCCGATACCTGTATATACAGTAAAATTATTTGAAATGGAGCTATAACTACAAAATATTTGTCACTTTTCTGTAAAATTTTTGTCAGAATGCACGACAGAGTCGTATCTCAACTCTTTAAAAGTGGGATTAAAAAATAGTGAAATAAAGTTATAGAGGAATATGACACATTTGTCGTGCACATAGTCAGATAAAGATAAAAGTAGAATACGATAAAGGATTAGAAAGATAATTACTAGTAGGAAAAATATAATAAAATAAACAACATGCAAAAGTAAACAAAAAATATAGTGTAATACAGTATAAAAGTGTGATTAAATTGTAAGTTTTTTGTTTTGAATTAAATAAAACGTTTTTGACATTTTATTTCACGTCATATACATGTATTTGAAAGATGTTTAAATACTTGACTTCCTTTTTCATGCAAAAATGCAGGCTTAATTTGACAAACGAGAACATGAAGCTCAGGAAGTTACTTTGACTCCTGCAATTTAAATATATCTTATTTTGAACGTTAAATTATATATTCTGCCAAAAGACTACATGGACGAGGCCTTAAATATCTTCATGAGCTTCATCATTTTTAATTGTATACAGAGGAAGCAAAGAGATTTTTTCTAATGCACGGCAAATATAAAAAAACGTGTGTTTTTTTTTTCTTTGTACATACTTGTAAGAATACTTGTAAATGTACCTATAATGTTTCCTATATGGACGGTATCTCCTACGTCCTCCGTACCGAGTTCTGGGACGGAAACTGTACGACAACATGGCATATCTAAAAAATAAATTTTCAAGGATCAATAAAAGCAACACCAACTGAAATAAACCATATCTTTTAAAACAGGTTGTCCCTTTGACACATTCCCGGTTTCCCTTCTTTTTTCTATATATATATTCAAATGTAAACTATCCTGAATCCAGTTTCGGTGCACATCATTCTCATCTCTTTCAATTTTGTGGCTATTCAAAACAGAAATGGCTACTTTATTTATTTCCCTGCTTTATCTGAACTTATGAGACATGCATTGTCCTATGGCATCTATGGTCGCGTCTTATATAATTAAATACACGACTATCTCCAGTGGTATGATACATCGGTAAACGAATACCGAAGCAAGAACGAGAAAAGGGGGGATTCTCAAATCATAAATCCCAAATCACAACAATGCACATCCAACACGAATTGCGACGGTATGACAAAGGCAAATAAACAAAAATGAACAAGAATGCCACACAACTAAATCACTAGCAGTGTGAACCCCTATAAAAACTGAGGTATCATCAGGTGCTCCGGAAGGGTACGCATGATCTGCTCCACAAGTGGCACCCGTTACCGCCAGTAAAAATTCCGGTTTTATCACAGTTTGTTTTAGTCAGTCCGGTAACAAACTCTGGGTTAACCCAAAGATATCTGTTCTCATTTGTGAAATAGAAACATTGTAACGGTCTGTCAAATCATGGTGACGACCGTAAAATTTCTGTAGTGACAATTGCAACAGTGTCTGAACATACTCTTGATGTATTGTTATGTGGCAGAAACGACCAATAAATTATTGTAAATTGAAGTCAGCAAAGATAAAACAAAATTGGCACAAAATTAACTTTTAATAAGACAAAAATAATGATTTTACAAATAAAGTATATAATATAATAATATATGACTTATCTGACAATAATGAAGTCCAAGTAATAATCCAAATGAATAGTTCTTTTAATTCCACCAATAAATGTCCAATAGAATAATCCTTATAATCCTCACTAAATAGTTGATAATAGATTCACAATAATTGATGTCGATTTCCAATACAAAAGATGTGCGTGATAATCCTATATAAACTTATTAATCCTGTATAAACTTATTAAACTGACTGACTTAACCCTTTTCAGCTACCTTATATAAATACATTTATTCTTTCCAGAAAATTCTATCAACAAGATACGACTGGAACATTCTAATCAACTGACAATCACATGACTAGAATGATTATGCAAGGAAAACCTCTAGAAAATTCTATGTGTTAAATATTAAATTTAAATTCTAGAAATTTCTATATGTTCTTAGGTGTAATAACCTTGACCATTGTTTATTGTAAACAAGTTACATAACTAGGACAAACAAATTACATAATATTAAGGCCGTACAAAATAAAAACAATGAATAAAATGCATTATAGAATTTACAATATTTAATTACCTATTACACCTCCCCCCGAAAGAAAATGTTTGAATGCAATGAAAAACATTTAAAATAAACAATGAGGTGTTATGAAATTGATCAAACTCTTGACAATGCGTCTGCAATGACATTATCTTTTCCTTTAATGTGTCTTATGTCTAGATTAAAACCTTGTAAAGTCAAACTCCACCTCAAAAGTCTTTGATTTTTATCTTTCATTTTATGAATGAATTTAAGAGGGTTGTGATCAGTATATACAATGATAGGCTGAATTGAAGCTGTAACATAAATTTCAAAATGTTGTAAAGCCAAAATCAAAGACAAACATTCTTTTTCGATTGTGCAGTAATTTCTCTGGTGTTTATTAAATTTTCTAGAAAAATAACAAATAGGATGTAACAAAAGCGGAAAGTTCTTTTGCACGCTCTGTAAGAAGAACTTGATAAAATCCTTTTAATAAGTCAATCTTTGTTATGTAGTTAGCATTTCCAATTTTATCAATACAGTCATCAATGCGTGGAATTGGAAATGAGTCAGCTTTTGTCACACTTTTTAATTTTCTATAGTCTATACACATGCGAAAAGTTCAATCAGGTTTTGGCACTAGGATACAAGGCGAGCTCCAATTGCTTTTGCTAGGTTCAATAAAGTCATTTTTTAACAAATACTGAATTTCATCATGCAGGTACTTTTGTTTGATCGGATTCAGTCGGCATGGATGCTGTTTTATCGGTACTGAATCACCAACATCGACATCATGAAATATTTTACCAGTTCGTGTCGGAATGACCGGAAACAAATGTTCAAATTCACGGAGTAACTGTTTCAACTGGTCCTTTTGAATCATTGGTAAATGTTGAAATTTCGAATCTAAATCTTGTAGAATCTGTGAATTTTCCAGCTTCGGTGTGATAGATGGCGAATCAATCTTTTCACAAAAGTCATTTTCAGCATTGTCAGGGTCAACACTAACTATATTTACAGAATGTACAATATTTGTGCTATTTCTATCTATATAAGGTTTTATCATGTTTACATGACACAACCTATTATGTCTACGTCAATCAGGTGTTTTAATAATATAATTTAAATCACTAATTTTCTTTCAACAATATATGGACCAAAATATCTGGCTTCAAGTGGCTTTCCAGGAATAGGAAGTAAAACAAGTACTTTATCACCGGGGTCAAAATTACAGAATTTTGGTCACACTTGGCTTTCATAGATTCTTGACTGGATTTAAGATTTTTATTGGCTAGTTCACAAGCTTTTACAAGTTTAGTGCGAAAGTCTGAAACATAATCAAGGAGATTTAAATGGTCTTTTTCATCAGATTAAAATTTTCTCATTTAAAAGTTTGAGTGGTCCCCTAACTGAATGTCCAAAAACTAACTCAAATGGACTAAAACCTAATGATTCCTGGACTGCTTCTCTTACAGCAAATAAAAGAAAAGAAATTCCTTCATCCCAATTTTTCTCTGTGTCAAAACAGTAGGTCCGCATCATATTTTTTAAGGTTTGATGAAATCGCTCTAAGGCGCCTTGACTATCAGGGTGATATGCAGATGATCTGTACTGTTTAATGCCTAATTCATACATTACTTGTTGGAAAATGCCTGACATAAAGTTTGAACCTTGATCTGATTGAATATATTTAGGGAGGCCAACCAAATTGAAAAATTTAGTTAAAGCCCTAACTATAGTTTTAGTCTTTATATTTCTTAAAGGAATAGCTTCAGGAAACCTTGTGGATGCACACATAATAGTTAACATGTACTGATTACCAGATTTAGTATTTGGTAAAGGACCTACACAATCTATTAATATTCTACTAAAAGGCTTCTCAAAGGCAGGTATTGGTTAAAGAGGTGCTTTTGGAATAACTTGGTTTGCTTTCCCTACTAACTGACATGTATGACAAGACTTGCAGTAATTGGAGACATCTTTTCTAAGATTAGGCCAATAAAAATAATTCAAAATTTTGTTGTAAGTCTTATTAATACTTAGGTGTTCTGACAAGGGAAAATCATGGGCCATGCTTAATATCTCAGCTCTATACACCTTTGGTACTACAATTTGATACTTTACTGGCCACTCTGCATCAGCAGATACCTCAGAAGGTCTCCATTTACGCATAAGAATATCATTTTTGGTAAAATAAGTGACAGGTTCCTGCAAAGACTCACTTTCATCAATAGCCCTATTGAAAAGACATGAAATTTCAGGATCCTTATGTTGCTCAATGCTAAATGTAGACGTAGAAATACCTTCACCTTGAACCAATCAACTATCAGAAAACTCCAAGGGCTTGCTTGTTTTGACACCAACATCACTAAGCTGACTCATAAATGTATCCAACAAATCAAAACCATCACTGCTATTTTCCTCAACTTTCTCAGCTTCAACACATTTCTTTTTCATAGCACGAGTAACTGCACAGGCAGGATACAACTCAGAAAACTCCTGTTCAGCAGAATCAGGAACTTGATCAAAAGAAGGCTTGTCTGTCACAATAGGATTTCTTTGAACTTTATCCCCAGCTAAATCATTACCAAGAAGAAGTTGAACACCTTCAAAGGGCAATGATGACTTGATACCTAAGGTCACAGGTCCAGAAACAATATCCGAAGACAAATAAACATTATGGAGAGGAATAGCAGTATAACCACTAGAAGCTACCCCTTTAATTAGAACATTTCTACCAGTACTAGAAATATCATCAAACGGCAGGGTTTCCGCCAACAAAAGAGACTGTGAAGCTCCAGTATCTCTCAAAATTCGAATAGAGGTAGAATTACAAAAATCACTCGAAAGTGACACAAAACCATCACTAATAAATGGTTCAAAAATCTCCATAATGGAACTAGACGGGGATTTGAACCTCGACCTTACTAACATGATCAGAAACAGACTTCACCTCAGAAAAAGAACTATGCACATCTGTATCAAAATGAGGCAAACATTGTGACGACTCAACAAAACCACTGGGTTTAACTTCACTTTCCTCCCTTTGCTTTAACCTATAAAAGTCAGATATCAAATGGCCTTCCTTCTTACAATAATTACAGGAAATCGACTTGAATGGTCTCTATGACTGGGATGGAGGATAGGACTTGGACGAGCTATTTACTGGACGTTGCCTGCTATTTACTTCATTTGTTGGTTTGGGTGAAAAATTAGTGAATTTATTATTTCTGAAAAATTTCTGTGGTTTATTAAAAAATTGTGTTTTATGTGTAAGTGAAAAATCATCAGCTAAACGTGCAGCAATTTCCAAAGTTTCAGCTTTTTGTTCATCAATAAAAGTTTTAATGTCAGTATTTATACACCTTTTAAATTCTTCAATTAAAACTAGCTGACGTAATTTCTCATGATTGTTATTTATTTTCTTTGATGAACCCCAACGATCAAATAATTGCTCTTTTGTTCTAGCAAACTCTACATAGGTTTGGTCACTCTGTTTTTTGCATTCCTAAATTTTTGCCGGTAAGCTTCAGGGACCAGTTCATAGGCTTTAAGAATTAACTCTTTTATAGTGTCATAATCTGAAGCCTGTTCTACTGATAACTGAGTGTAAATTTCCCTGGCTTTACCAATTAACACACTTTGTAATAACATTGACAAATTGTGTTTTGGCCACTTTAAACTCTGAGCTATTTTCTCAAAATGCAGAAAATATTTGTCTACATCCTTTTTGTGAAAAGGAGGGACCAACCTGATGTTTTTAGCAACATCAAATGTCTGAGAATTCTGAGAAAGGTGCTGATTCTATTCAGCCAATTCCAATTTTTTCATTTCTAATTGAAAATTTAGCTCTCTTTCTTTTTCCTGCTGTTCAAATTCTCTTTCTTTTGGCTGCTTTTCAAATTCTAATTTCAATTTTCTTTCTTCTCTTTCTTCTCTTTCTCTTTCAAGTTCTAATTTTCTAATATCTAATTCTTTTTGAATTTCTAATTTTCGAATTTCTAATTCAGGTGTTGGATTTTCAAAGTTTCATAAACTTATTCGTCAAAAATGTCTTCTTTAACCAAATAATTTGCAATTAATCTTTGAATTTCTAATTTTCTCATTCCTGATTTTACATTTGATGTCAAATGTTTTCCTAGAATAATCAACTCATCCTTTTTTAACTTCTCAAAATTCTCCACCTGACACGTAGACATGAATTGTTCTGGATTGAATGACATCTTGTAAAAATTTTATTGCTGACTTTCAAAATTTTATATTTAACCAAAATATTATATTTTGTGACAATTTCGAAGATCCCGGACGAGCCCCAATTTCTGTTATGTGGCAGAAACGACCAATAAATTATTGTAAATTGAAGTCAGCAAAGATAAAACAAAATTGGCTCAAAATTAACTTTTAATAAGACAAAAATAAGGATTTTACAAATTAAGTATATAATATAATAATATATGACTTATCTGACAAGAATGAAGTCCAAGTAATTATCCAAATGAATAGTTCTTTTTATTCCATCAATAAATGTCCAATAGAATAATCCTTATAATCCTCACTAAATAGTTGATAATAGATTCACAATAATTGATGTCGATTTCCAATACAAAAGATGTGCTTGATAATCCTATATAAACTTATTAATCCTGTATAAACTTATTAAACTGACTGACTTAACCCTTTTCAGCTACCTTATATAAATACATTTATTCTTTCCAGAAAATTCTATCAACAAGATACGACTGGAACATTCTAATCAACTGACAATCACATGACTAGAATGATTATGCAAGGAAAACCTCTAGAAAATTCTATGTGTTAAATATTAAATTTAAATTCTAGAAATTTCTATATGTTTTAAGGTGTAATAACCTTGACCATTGTTTATTGTAAACAAGTTACATAACTAGGCCAAACAAATTACATAATATTAAGGCCGTACAAAATAAAAACAATGAATAAAAAGCATTATAGAATTTACAATATTTTATTACCTATAACAGTATAACTTTTTGAGACAGTAATTTCGCTCTGTTGAAAAAATCGCTGTACAAACTACAGGCACGACAAAAGCGAATGAGTTGTGAAATGCACACGCCTTATGCCGGAGGTGTGGGAATTTACTGCTCAAAAACGGGAAGTTCATTATTGGAAAGTCGAAATCATCACGCTTGTCGTAAAGTTTTGTTTTCAGGCGTCAAGAGTTGTCAATGTAGAGGTATAGGTCAAGGTATGATGCTGATGATGGTGTGTCAGTGGTCTCTTTAATGTAGAGTTCATTTGGATATATGAGATGAAGGTTACCCTTAAATTGAGGATTGTTCAATGAAAGAACATCATCTATATAACGGAAACTGAAATTAAAAGATTTTGCTAGCTTATTGTCTTTTTTCTGAACTATGACGGTTTATTTGGAAGGAGCTCCTATTATTGTATAGCACGTCGATACAGCCAATAGAAAGCAAACACGGGCACGTTTATTATAATTATGCGCGCATATTGGACTTTGATAGGAAGCATTAAAATGACTTTTGCTGTGTTTTGTTCTCTTGGCTGTGCTCAGTTATGCTTAAAACTTTCGTTGCTAGCCAATGAACAAAAAGTCCAGCCAAGATAATTTTTCAATCATAAAAGAAATAGTTTCAACAACTCGGAGGAATCGGAAATCACTATATATTAAGTCATTATTACACTTTGAAATTATCAATAAAGTCGATGTTAAATCCCTGCTCTTTATAAACTTATAAAAATACAATACTTAAGGTAGGTCCGTAGTTTTCCGCCATTTTGAATTTGTTATTTATACTGTTATGGTATTATATGCTTTTGAAATATGCAAATATTTTTATCAGTGACAGAAAAAGCAAAGGATCTTCATTCACTTAATTTTACATGTTTTTATCTAATTGGATGAAGTTTGGTAATTTGATAATTAAATAGTTTGGAAGAGGATAGTTGAAAAAGGGAGATAATCTGATAAAAATATATTACATAGATATCACTATGAAAATTCACATTTTTCAAATTATATGGAAAAAAAAGTCGGTGACCCCCATTTTTCTTAATATGTTTTTAAAAGTATATTCAAAGGGCTAACATTTGAGTAAAATAGAAAGAAATCTATGGAATAGTTTTAAAGAAAACAACCAAATTTCTGTTTTTCCCTATATATTCATTAGAAATATTTGATAATTTTGATATCAGTTATTTTAAAAACAAGCACGGTGACCCCCCTTTTTAATTTTTTTATTTCAGTGCTAATACAATAAGGAAACTTTCCTATGAAAATAAAGAAAATCTATGGAAAAAAAATTTGGACTACCCATCTACCTTAATAGTTTCTTGACACTTAATCAAATGAAACAGAATATTTGTTGTTAGCTTCATTAACGTAATATTATATACAAGAAGCAAAGGAAAGTGTTTAAGTAGAAGATAAAGCACTTCCTTATCTCCAAGGCCCTGCCGATGAATGACGAATAAGTGCTTTATGTTATGTTATTCATATTCCATTCATACATCTGCAAACATCATCTGCATCACTCGTGGAAAGCTTTACGAACCATTATCTATGATGACATTGCTTCGTATAAACTCTTATTTCTGTGAATGGTTTTAGAAAGTAAACCATTCAGTTCAAGATGTAAAAATACAAAAAGTAGGGGAAATTTTATGACGATAACATCCTGTACGATGATAATTTTTATAGCTTTCCTTCCAAGAATCTGCACATTTTTTCTACATAAGATTCAGCTGGAATATAATGATAGTAGTTGCATCCTTTTACTTACAATATAATTAATTCAACTGTATATTTACTAGCGAAAATAACTGACCCATGGATCTCATATAAATCTTTTGTAATGGCCAAGTTAGATAATGATTAAAAACTAAAAAAGAATTACTTCAAATTTTTATTGCTTATTGCAGCTGATAAATTTTACATCACAAAGGAGTGTCATGCTTAGTAAGTGAGAGCCGAACCGTCAATCCAAATCAAATAATCCAAGGACAATGGCAACATCCGAAAAAACAAAGAAACAGAGACTCAACATCAGTATGACACAGAAAAGAAAAATGAACACACACATACGCAAAGATGAACAACACAGACCCAATGCAAACCATGGGTGAGATCAGGTGCACCGGTAGGGTAGCCAGAACAGGATGTTCCCTTTGGTTATTTGTTCTCAAATCTCAAATCTCAAATTCTCAAATCAAATAATCCAAGGACAATGGCAACATCCGAAAAAACAAAGAAACAGAGACTCAACATCAGTACGCCACAGAAAAGAAAAATAAACACACACACACACACCCAAAGATGAACAACACAGACCCAATAAAAACCATGGGTGAGATCAGGTGCACCGGTAGAGTAGCCAGAACAGGATGTTCACTTTGGTTATTTGTTCTCTAACACATTATATATATATATTATATATATATATATATTTTGCTTATGGTTCTTCAAATATTTTGATGTCATCTGCACTGATTTCCATATGCAGAACTTAAATTGACAGTAACCTCCGGAAAAGATTATCAATTTGTAATCCGTGGCTAAGAAAAAAGCTTTGGTCAGACCATTTATTTATTTTGTTGAATTTTGTATTGAGAAATAATGCTTTCTTGCTTTATTTGATATTGTCAAAATGTAAACAAAAAATGTAAAGCTGAAGCAATAGTATTGAGTCATTTCTATTAATAATTTTGGCCTCTCATTTGAAAATGTACTTCTAGAAGTCTATTCGCCTTTTTATTCGCCTTTTTGTATTTTTAAATAATTTTTTCTCCCATGAAAAAGGTAAAAGTAACCTGTTAGAAGTTGTAAATAAAAATAGAAAATTGACGTTAAATTTTTCATCTTCTGTCGAATTGTTTTTCTTACTTTTTGTATGATTGGCTGAAGCAAGGACGTATATCTAAATATACGTCCCTGGCTGAAGAGACTTTACCAAAACCATATTATCTTGTACTTCTTTTGCGTATAGATCTAGTAACAGGGGAAATAAGAAGATTACCGAACGGCATTTTCAAGAGCCGAATTCCAAATTACAAAAAGACAAAGCAGGTGTAAATACAAGAAATTGCTCCGGAAAATAATATACTGTGAGCAAAACGAATACCAATAACATTTTTGATTGGAAAACATAAGGACATGTGTTCGCAATTGATTGATTTTCACTTTGCATGCAATCCTCCAGTTTTTTTTCACTCGATGGCATGTTTTTCCGTTTTTTTCTTGTATTTTTATAATCTTTGTTAATACAAAAGAAAGTCCCCCACAAAAAACACCCCCCCAAAAAAAAAACAAAACCAAAAAAAACCAAAAAAAAAACAAAACAAAACAAAACAAAGACACTAAAACAAAAACAAACAAACAAAAACGTTATGAGTACCTATGGACGCATGCCGTTCATTTAGGAGCGATTGGTGTCGCATGGACGTTTACAGTTATTGAAACATGTTACAAGTAAATAATAGTGAAAATAATTTTTTGTACCTTTTATCTGTAGGCAAGTCTTGAGCATCTGCATCGTCTAACCAATAGCCATCACTATCAACCTGGTAAGCTGTAAAGGAATGAAAGAATAAAGAGTAATAGAAATGAAAATATCTTAATTTTTGAAACGGGCGTTAGATGTATACTATAGCAAATACTGGCATTGAGTTTAAACAACCTAAATATGCCTGTATATAATCAACAAAGCCAAACCATTAGACACTTTTTGACCATTTTTCATTTTTTTGGCCTTGTCTGTTGATTTTTAATTTCAATTAATTTCAATTAACGCGTATTTTGCTCATCTGGCATTATATATGTTACAGATAAAAGTAACTTCTTTAAAGTGTTCTACAATATGTATTTGAATATTGTTGCTATTCATATCTCTATCCATTCTTCAAATTTAAATTTATTTAACAGATGGTCTACTTTTCATTGGAGGGGGAGTTTAGATATCTTCGAGGCAATATGATTGATACTATGTATTCGGTTACACCAGGAAAGCTTCACCAAATATTAAATGAAACATCTGTATTCCAAATGACATAGATAATTAGTGTTACATTTCAAAAAATAGATAATTATATTATTAAAAATTTATAATTGTATCAAGATGCTGATACAAAAGTCTCCCAAACGAACTCCCAAATCAAAAATCGGGGCTACAAATCACTACCTCACAACTTACGCAACCTGTCTGTTGAGTTTCATTCAGTTATGAGCACTTTGGATTTCCCCACTCTTTTGTTCTGTTTCCATGGCAATGGAAGTCAGTTTGAAGTCTTTGACACCAAAAACCAATTTCCCACACCTAAGGTAACCTTTCTGTAAAGTTTCAAGCAATTTTGAATATTTTCATTTTCCCGCCTTTTTTGCCATTTCCATGGCAACCAATGCCAAATTGAAGTCTTGGAGACCAGAACTCAATTCCCCATATCCTATGGAACCTTCCTGTAAAGTTTCATCCAATTCTGAGGGATAGTCTGACTTTGAACTGGCGCTAGTAAAAGCCAGTGTTTGGATTAAACCAGCTTATGGGTATCAAGATGTCCCCTCTCACTATCCCGTTTCCCTATAGCATAAAGAAGATATGAATAATATGAACTCCAAGAACAATACCTTGAAAAAGAGAGGGATGAGACACAACGCAATTTGAAAAGATGGGCCAAGGAGTGCTGTCTGAAGGAGCCTAGTCTGCTTTCAAAACACCGTCGTACTACTGAAGAAAATCAAGCTCGAATTTTCCGAAGGATCTGGTAAAAGAATCGTCTTGTATATAATTAGTAATCGACAGAATCAATGAAAGGCAAGTTTCAGGTCATCCCGAATCCAATTTAACTGATTCAGAGTACATTACAATTTTTTTCAGCTTATGCTAGTCATAAGAAGACGTTGGATTCTTATCTACAGTGTGTAACACATCGCATTACCATTTTAAAATCTTTTTAAGGATGGTCACTCTACAAGTTTTATATCAGCAAGGTTTTAAACTAAATATTTTGATTTCATAAAAATCGATCATATATCATTTTAAGCAAAAATTTTGAGAGGTCAGTGTGCCCATTTTTGGGATAGAAGCGCATTAGTTTTTGGCTTTTCTTTCACTTTTTAATTGAGGCAATAAACCCTTAAAGTGCAACAAAGGAATGTTAAGAATTTTGTTAAGTCTATTAAAATAAATACAACTTTTTTTTAAAAAATGGTAGTCAGTGCGCAAAATTCTCTAATGCATCGTGGTGGAAAAAAGAGAGAATTCCAAAAGTCAGAGACAAATTAAAAGACCTGTGGATCGACCATCCTTAAAGGAGTATTAACGTAATAACATTCATAAGGTCCCTTTACATTTCAAAGACCTATCTTTACAGATAGAATAAAGCAAACAATTCCAAATCCATGAGCTAATTTTAAGAGGTGTAAGTGTTGATCATTTTTCACTTCATATAATGATGGCGTTTGACATGATATGAAAAACACAATACCTTGATTTTGATAAAAATTTCTAACGTGCCTTTTGAAGATGTTTATATCAGATTCATATTTAAAAAAGCAAATGCTTTTCATTTGCAAAATTAACAAATAAATAAATAAAATAAATAAAAATTACACATATTTGAAAGGAAAAATTCCGATATTGAACAATGTACGGCTTGGAAACTGGACAACCATATACTCCCTCAAGAGTAGCTGATGGTTTTGTGTCAAAGCTCCCTGTCTAATCAACAAGTAAATTCAAGGAAGACAAAGTCTCCACCAATACATGACAAAACCAAGCGATTGAACATATTGCTTTAATTGTTTTTCCTCAACTTGAAGTCACCATGAAGCCTCCAACAATGAGTTTTGTGCACATTTTAGAGTAAGTTCAAGACTTAATCCTTATAGATTACCCAAGAATGTGTCATCCCGTTATGCTTTCTTGTACATGATACTGATTATTATTCAGAAATTGATTAAAACATTACCTACCTGATACAAAGTCATTCACTAAGAGAATAATTATTCCAATTATTCCACAAATATAAGTTAACGTGCACTTTCTCATAAACGGCAACTTCATTATGATCTGAAAGAAGAAAAACGAAGTCGCATCTAAATGATAATTTGCAGACTGTCGGTAAACTTTGGAAATGAATACTTTTATACGATTTCATCGATTTTATATTTCAAAATATAGCGTTTTCTTGACAATACCTTTTAAATTATGTAGTTATAATATTGCATTACTTGTAAAACATGGCTTGTATTTCAGAATTCTTGCTTATTGGTCTACCCTCGTGTTGTATTGTCCCACAAGGATTTACAAGGACTATTTTAATATGATTTAGTTCTTCAAAACTAATGATTTAGTGACATTTAGCGATTCTATACCTAATAAACAAAACAAAGAAATTATCAGAGAGGAAAATGAAGAACTCTTGATATCAAATTCACACTTTTTTATATTCCCATTACAATTTGATAAAACGATATGATAATGTAGCACTTGTCGATAGTTTTTTTTCATTCCTTGTGACAAGTCAATTTGATGGCTGCAATTTAGAAAACGACGAAAAGTAGATTTCTTTGTTACCTTTAATATATCAGAATTTCCCTTTGTAGATTTCGATATTGATGATAAAGGGAGAAAGAAAGAAAATAAATCAAATGTCAAACATTATGATCTCATTTTAAAATTGGACAAAGTCGTCGAAATTGAAATTTCCAAGAACTAAATTTAAAATGACTTCAGTATTGAGTTATTAAACAAATACAATTAGAAGTTAATAGTTACTGCATAGGTTTAGGGCCTGCAAGTCTCGTACAATTTTGGAACTTCGGGGATCAAAAAATTGTACCCGAAAGTTATATTTTAAACAAAGATATATGACGTTTCAAACAAAAATTTGAACGTCACAATCCTCTGACGTCATGTTTTGGCGGGAAACGTTTTCAAATTGCCTGTTTATCGTTGATTCTCGTGAGTCACGTGACGAGACTTACAGACCCTATTGTCCTACGTTATTTGAATTATATTATTTTAGGTTTTAATGTCTTTTTTACTCTTTCGCTCTTTTCCATAACAACTCCGTTACTGGGATATAAATTACCAGACCATCAGCACAATATGCCTATTACATTTATTTATTCCAACCAGACAGATATAAACAGCTGTTAGTCTAAATACTGATGCAATTGAAAGTAACATGCCTTCAAAACAAATGCGAATGAATGGGAACTAGTAATCAATAATATTAGATGAATTGCTTGAATTGACCTGAATTTTTAATATAAAAAAACGATGCAGGGAGAAATGAAATGAAACAGGCATTTCGCCTAAGTTAAATTGACGTTTTTAAAACTTATACAGGTTGTACTGTTGAATCCTGTATACAAAACTGAAAAAAGGCCTGTACGATTGTTGATCGTCTTAGTGGAATCGGACTGATGATAGACTGAAACAAATGTGACGGAAAACAAGCATTATGGTGGGTTTGGATCGAATTAATTTTAAGGACATTCACTGATATGCAGATGGGTTCCCAACATGATAGAATAACTAAATACCGAAGTTACTGTGAAATTTGATTCTGCATACCGGGTATGCGCATTTCGACAACTTATGTCTCTTCAGTGCAGATAAAATGTAAACGTTTGAAAGACCATAAAGTCAAAGATGTTTAAAACTGATAGAGAACAAATTACCAAATATGATCTAAATAGAAAGCCAAAACAGCTAAGGACAGAGCTTTGCATGAGGGAGATACTCCTTAGTTTCAACAAAATTTACAAAAGTTAGATATTGTAAGGTTCCAAATAGAATCGGCTTTCGGGTCAGCACCAAAGTACTGACTACTGGGCTGGTGAATTACCTCGGGGACTAACAGAAATCATTTTTGATTGACATATACTGCCATTGACAACTTTGTGTCAAGACAGCTGAGTTACAAAGTAGATTGAACTTCGTGATACTCTTACTGTGTCAATAAGGAAGTAGCGATTAAAGATGGTTCAAGTTCATTGATGGTAATACACTACTGGAAAAAGTCGTATATGTTTGCAAACGAATGCTGAAAAAAGTAACAAGATGCAAGAAAATTTACTGTTGAGTCAAAAACATTGTAGTTTAGAGATAACACATATACAAGCTTAAACAAAAAGAACATATAAACGAACAGAACAAACGTTTAACAATTAATGTTATCATGTATATCTGAAAGGCGAGCATTATCTGATAGTCCTGTACCAACACGTGAGGTGCAAAATAAAAAGTTCTGTGCCGATTCAAATTCAATTTGTGTCGGTCCGGTAGTATTTAAAGATCAGTCAAAACAGTAAGCTTTTTGTGGCAATAACATCAGTCGTTGACACTTTCAAAGAACATTTTGAGAGCTCAATACAGATGCAAAAATTGTGGATTAAAATAGAATAAAAAAGATAACAGGAAACACCTACAATGGCCGAAAAACATAGCCACATGCCAGAAAGTAAATAGGAACTGCACAAGAAAAAAAAA
>MJUU01008810.1:27059-41720 GCA_002080025.1 Modiolus philippinarum
AACTCCGTAGGATGGGGCTAGAGGAACTACATATATAGACGCTATATGATGGAAAATGTCGAATAAAACTACTAAATCACTGCGAGAGTAAATTTTGCTTTATGAGCATTCAAAAGAGAATGATCACAAAACTCCTCCCATGCTGGAAAGACACTTCTACGATTTCATTTAGATATTCGTATGATAAATTTTGAAAACATCCATCAGCTAATCACCTAACACAAGAAAGAAAAATATGAAAATCCTAATCAAATAAAATTCAAACGGAAATAAGAAAAATAAATTATGAGACCTATCCAACGTTAATTATGTGTTTGTCAGCAATGTCTCATTCGGTGTGCTCGATTCCAACAATTTTGGGCAATAATAGAAAAACACATGTGTTAAAGCAGAAATAAAAGCCAAAAATGAACGAAAATTTCAAGCAAAAGGGATCTGCACGATCCTAAATGTTGTAAATTTCTAATTGTAAGAAATTGTACTTTTCATGCAATTGAAAAACTGATTACTAGTTGCATGTTTAAACTAATACAGCACTTGGACATAAAAGACATGTATTAAATGTACATGTTTGACGAAGAGACATTTTGGCGTGTCATGAAGCTATTAACTTTTCCAGTGATGGCGTTGTTTTTGAAAAATAGGAACTACAGGCAGGAGGTCATATACACGTAAGAACAGGAGATGTAGAGGCCCAAAAAGAAAATAGTTGTAAAAAAGCAGAACACATAATGATGCAAACCAGTTGTTTCCGTGTGACAATGTATTAATCTGCTTCAATATAAACCTTAAGCGACAACTGGTGTCAATATATTGAAAATTAAAATATTTGAGTTGGAAAATTGCAATGATATTTAATTGTCCCTTTTTGCCCAAGAGAAATCAATTGTGTTTCAGATTGCGTTTTAGGATAATTATGTAGCAACTCCTGGTTTGTTTCTAAAGCCATCAATTATAAGCTGGATGTCGTTGAATGTGATTGTTGGCATTAATTGTTATCTTTATTGCAAGCTGTGCTTACACATACAATGCCATGCTCTAAAGCTGTGCTTACACATACAATGGCATGCTCTAAGGCTGTACTTACACATACAATGCCATGCTCTAAAGCTGTACTTACACATACAATGCCATGCTCTAAAGCTGTGCTTACACATACAATGCCATGCTCTAAAGCTGTGCTTACACATACAATGTCATGCTCTAAAGCTCTACTTACACACACAATGCCATGCTCTAAAGCTGTGCTTACACATACAATGTCATGCTCTAAAGCTGTACTTACACATACAATGCCATGCTCTAAAGTTGTGCTTACACATACAATGTCATGCTCTTAAGCTGTACTTACACATACAATGCCATGCTCTAAAGCTGTGCTTACACATACAATGCCATGCTCTAAAGCTGTACTTACACATACAATGCCATGCTCTAAAGCTGTGCTTACACATACAATGCCATGCTCTAAAGCTGTACTTACACATACAATTCCATGCTCTAAAGCCTTGCCGACTTGTACTTTTAACTGATTATATTTCAGATAAAACCAATGAATTGTGCTTTGCTGTGTTGGAATTTCTCGTCTTTGACATGAAAAGGTACTTGGAAGAAGAAAGAAACATGTTTAAGATCTTGTTTATATCTTCTTTAAAACTATTTCAAACAAAAGATCTCAGAGAATATGGCAATGCAACATTAAAAATCTTACAATGAAAAAATTCTCTGTCTTTTAGCGATAATTTTCTGCCTGCTATGGCTGAGGAATCAACTACGTAGGACTCTTTAATATATATTTAGAGAAGCAGCGTAAGCATACACAGTGACTCATAACACAGAAAGCTGATTGGCGCTATTTAATAAAATGTGTACTAAACAATTGTCCCACAAGATCCATAAATCCTCTCTGACGTGATAAAATGACCCATCTTCTTCGAGCTATTTACAGCAATGCGATCAATTCTACACGAGAAAGAGGTCTCGAAATCTACATCAAGAAAAGTTTATGATGTCAGTTTTAAGTTACGTCAATGAATAATAAATCATGAAGATTATAATGTTGCCATGATATTTTTGCCTGCCAAACAGTATAAAACATTGGAAGAAAGATCACCCATGTCATTTCTCGTCCCTGCACAAATCTCATAAAGAGTGCAGCTTTTTCGATTCAGAGGAAATTGGCTGAAGCGATACCGAGAAGATGGAACAAAGAATGAAATGAGTACAGGATTACAATTATGATGAATATCTCCACCAGTACTCAGACAAAGTCTCTACAAATACATGGTAAAACCAAGCAATGGAACACGCTTTAATTGTCGTTCTTCATCTTGAAGTCACCATGAGGCCTTCAGCAATGAGCTTTGAACATACCTTATATAAAGTGCAAGACGGCCCCTATAGCACCGGATTGAGCGGAATTTATTGCTAGATCTCGAGCAACGCTACACCCATGTTTTTTTTGTCTGGCCATGGATTTGGGATTCTCAACAAACATTAATTACACTTGCAAAGTGTTCTAACAATTACTGTCATCCGTTGCCCAACAAAAGATTCCACAGTAAGTTTGAAAATCGGTGGATTTATTTGAATGTTTCACAATATGCAAACGCAATCTTTCATAGGTATAGAGTTGATACAACCTTTAAAAACCTATGGAGTCTATTAAGTTTGAACTGATTTGTTGCAAAATAATTAGGTACATTCTCAAAGAAGGACAAAAAATTGATTATTTAATTAATCAAAGGATAAAGTATTTTCACGAAAGTTTCTTTTCACAAAATTTTGATAGTATATGTCATATTTTTTTTTCATATGATAAAAAAAGAAGGGAAACGTGGGATGTGTCAAAGAGACAAGGAGAAGAGAAGACACACAAAGGCTTAATAAATTTCATGACTTAGGACAGGCGCAAACCTGGTGCGATGGGGTTAAACTAGTTTTATTGGGCACAAACCTCCCCCTATATCCAAAAAACAATCGTAACAACAGTAAAATTCAGTTGGCAACAGGACTGAGTCAATTGTGAAAAATGAAACTGAAAGAACTAATTATACGGACATAAACATGAAATCACAAAAGACTACTAGCAGTTAACTGACATGCCAGCTCCAGACCCATTACCAACTGACAAAGTAAGTTATGTACCCTCAGTATACAGCTTCTACCAAGATCCCTTCCCGTGAGGAGTTTAGCATAATGATTTCATGCATATACCAGAGTACATAACCCGTGTCCATGCAATACTGATTTTAGAAATTTAGAATGTGTTTAGTTAAAATGCAAAGACACTATCAAAAAATCAATGTTAATACCAAAGAAGGCCATACGTAATGACTTGACGACAATACCTTAATTATAACCCTTATGAATTAGACGATTTAAAGGTTTTATAAGTTTGTTAGGCGAGTTTAAGTATTTTTTACTCTTTTGTAAAACATTACCGTAAAATAAGGGATGTGAAATACCAGCCTTGATTAGATGTTTACAAGTTGCATTGTATTTATGAATGACTAAATACCGAATTTACTGTGAATTTAAATTCTGCATATGCGCATTTCGACAAATTATGTCTCTTCAGTGCAGATAAAATCTAAACGTTTGGAAGACCATAAACTCAAAAATGCTTAAAAACTGAGAGAGAACAAATAACCAATGAACTAAGTCTTTATATCGATGATAGAATTTAGGAAAGGTTTTAACTAGTTTATGATAACGAAAACCCTGATGTAATAGTTTTCAGTTATGAAAAGATTCCGTTCATTAATATCGCAAACGTTATTACATACTCGAGCAAATCGAACATGATGAGATATGTAAACACCATATGATGGCGCTAATGTCTTCTTAAAAGATGTTATTCGACTTCCAATATAGAAAAAAGTTCATTTCTTCAATAACAACGTATATATTTTTTCTGCTTATATCAAAATAATTTACCAAATATGTTAAGTAATGTCTCATTACGCAGGTATAAAATGGGTTGGGTGGAATACTACCAAAATGTGCAGTATGAAAGTAATCAAATTTTACCACCTTATTACATTTTACAATATATTTGGTATTTTTGTCAATACTTGGTCGATGCCGCCACTGGTGGACCGTCAGTACACGGGGTATTCACCAATCAAATGGTCCAGTACTTAGGTCCTGGCATGAAAACCGATATTATTTCACCAAATTGTAATAACAAAATTACGAAACACAACTGTCAAGAGCTCCCCCCCCCTCCAAAAAAAACAAACAAAAAACAAAAAAAAACAAAAAAAACAAAAAACAAAAAACAACACAAAACAAAACAAAATCAAACAAACAAACAAAAACAAAAACAAAAAACAAAGAAGATTGAAAATCGTCAGAAAAATTGTCAACCGTAATGGTCCTGACTTGCTACAGGCATTACAAAAGAAATGATGGGTTAAGCCGGTTTTATTGAGAGCAAAACCTTCTCTTTCATTACATTGGTGTCTGGTAGCAACTCATCAGGAATTGTTATTGAACGGTTGCAGTCAGTAAAAAAAGTGAGCATCTCAGTATAAAGTAAAAATTTAATCTTCAATCACAGTTCTGACGAAAGCTTAAATTTGTGTCGCTAGGGACTGACAATATCTTAAATTCAAAAATTAACAATATCTAAAATTTAGAGAATCTCCCTCGTTCAATTTTGTCCTTAGCTGATTTCAACTTTTAATTTAGATCCCTTAAGTCTTTTTGTTCTCTTTCTGTTTTACATACAAGTGTATCTATCTTGAGATTTCTGAATTTTCAATGCATTGATTTTATCAGCACTGCTGAAGAGACGTGGGTTATAGAAAGGGTCGGGCCATATGCAGGAAGAAAATTTACAGTAACTTCGGTACTTTGTTTTTTGAAGTCATACATTATAATGGAAAAGGGCCTGTTTATTAATGCTGTTGAGAATGCATCGGTGAGAGAGCAAAAGTTAATGCAAAATGACTATTTGTATTCAGATGTTGATACATGCATGTTCAGATTTGGAGAATGACAGGATTGATTCGCTCAGTTATTTATAAAAGACACCTATAATTTATTTATTAAATTATATATTTTCTTAATCATATTTCACGTTCAACACTTTGAAGTTATATGAATATTATACTACATCATATATCGACACATAATTTCATCAATTATTTAAACATGATTCTATACTTTTGTAAAATGGTTCAATATGGGAATTATTACATTAAAATGATAATATTATCGACGAAAGGATAAAACGAACAAAAGTGCGTGTGAATCTAAATTACATCATTCGTCAAGCCGTCAATCCCTTTATTTAAATGAAACGATGTAGTGCCACCAAGCTCATTCTAGATTGAGTAACAACATAATTGGGGTAAAATCCAACAGACTTTCATCATTGCTTGCCAGTAGCCAGAGCAAACTTCGTGAAACCTTCTCATTTAATAAAAACAAACAGTAATACAACAAACCAACCAAAAAGTCCCAAAGGGAGACAACAAAACCATACTGATGACAACAGAGATTAACAGAACTAAATTCTAATGCAATCAATTAGCAAATACCTGCGGTGTGAACTCCGCACAAACACAATCATGATCTGCTCTATGGTACATGAAAATGAATATATTTGCTCGATATCAGACATCTTTCCTTTCTTTATTATCCCATATCAAGGGTAAGGATAATAAGGATATCCCCCAACCAGAAATAAATATCTAAAAAAAACTTAAGCAAACTTAGAAAAGCTTCTTTACCTCAGGAGGATTTAAAAGGAACACTCCCTTAAAATCAGATGAAAATAAAGTATTGTATCCTTAGTCGCTTATAGTTCGAAAATAGTAAGAGCTACGAAAAATCCAGCTGCATTCTTCGGAAATCCTACACAAAGAAAAATGCAAATACAAATCCATCCCAGTAAAGCCTGACAAAAATTTCACATACAGGTACTGATTTATACAACAATATAATTAAAACAAAACAATTGGCCACTTTTCTGTTATAAATTTTGAGACAGATTGGTATAAGATTGCCAGACTTTGATGCAGTCTTCCTGTTTTTTAATAATCATTATGCTAGTATGATCTGAGAATGGTCATTCTGATATCTTAGAATGGTCTGTTAACTAAAATAAAGTTATGTCGCGCATAGAACACGCCGACGACTTCTTCATAATTAAACAACCGCAAACGTATTGCGGCGGAATAAAAACAGAGAAATTGATACAATTTCCAGCTTTCACGGAATTTCAAGGAGTGTATCACTTTTCATTCAGTTTCATTTCTTCCAGAATTGCCTCACTAATCTTAATATTGTTTCTTTTCTTAGAATCACCAAGGAAATGAATTATAAATGTATAGTTTTGACCTTTCAATATTGATATTATGTTTGAGATTACTTTATATAAATTCTAAGAAACACAACATTGACGTCAGATTGACATTAAGAATAAATGAAATAGCAAGATTAAGAAAAAACTTCAGTTGTAAAAGGGTGGTAAAAATGTAAAAAGAGACCAAACGTCTACCAATGCAGTTGATAACTTTTGTAATGACAAAAATCACAGGTAAAAACAGCCACAAACAAAACTAACTTTAAAATAATTCATAGCTATTAATTTCTTTATTTCTAACAATAAAGATATGGATTTTTCATAATGTTGTATGGTCATTATCTAATGACTTCATTTTTTAATTTCTAATTGTTACCAACCTAATACAAGTATTATAGTATTAGAATGGATAAAATGAAAAGCTTTTCTTGTTATTGCCAATTTTCGTCTAGTTTCTTCTTTAAAATGTTTTCCTTTTCATACATATTCGATTGCAAATTCCGTTGTTTAAGTTTGCATAATGATAATACGAAACGTTTGTCTGTTAGCTCCCTGTACCACACTCTGTAAACGGTGTCCTCTATAAAATGTGCCTACGTGTTCTCTGTAAGAAATTAAGAAGGCACAGTACACCATATAATATAGTGTCTTTAATGAAAATGTGCTTTCATGTTCCCTAAAATCCAGGTTAAAAAGAACAGGAAGGCACATTTTATAGAGGACTCTGCTATTATCGAGAAGGCACAGAACACCGTTTACACAGTGACCAAGCAAGTTTGTTAGATATTGTCGATGTGGAGATAATTTCAATAGCATTTGATATAGAGATATAAGCCACAACATTTCTCAATACATACAGTCACGACGAAACGAATGATAAGATAGGAAAAAAATCAAAACATTTAAAATTAAATTCACAGTGACTTCGGTATTAAGTTATTTGTTACCACTGGGTCGATGCCACTGCTGGTGGACTGGTAGTCCCCGAGGGTTTTCACCAGCCCAGTAGTCAGTACTTCGGTGCTGACCCGAAAGCCGATTCTATTTGGAACATTACAATATCTAAATTTTTGTAAATTTTGTTGAAAACTAAGGAGTATCTCCCTCATGCAAAGCTCTGTCCTTAGCTGATTTTGGCTTTACATTTAGATCATATTGGTTATTTGTTCTCTATCAGTTTTTAAACATCTTTGAGTTATGGTCTTCCAAAAGTTTAGATTTTATCTGCACTGAAGAGACATAAATTGTCGAAATGCGCATATGCAGAAATTAAATTCACAGTGACTTCGGTATTAAGTTATTTGTTACCACTAGGTCGATGCTACTGCTGGTGGACTGGTAGTCCCCGAGGGTTTTCACCAGCCCAGTAGTCAGTACTTCGGTGCTGACCCGAAAGCCGATTCTATTTGGAACATTACAATATCTAAATTTTTGTAAATTTTGTTGAAAACTAAGGAGTATCTCCCTCATGCAAAGCTCTGTCCTTAGCTGATTTTGGCTTTACATTTAGATCATATTGGTTATTTGTTCTCTATCAGTTTTTAAACATCTTTGAGTTATGGTCTTCCAAAAGTTAAGATTTTATCTGCACTGAAGAGACATAAATTGTCGAAATGCGCATATGCAGAAATTAAATTCACAGTGACTTCGGTATTAAGTTATTAAAAAAAAACAAATTGTCAATACATAATATGAAAAATAAATAAATAAGACTATTAGATTCTAACATTCACAGAGAATTTTTTAACCGAGACTAAAACCGAGATATAATGCTTCAAAAAAATTTCATGAAGTTAATTCCTTCGCCTGAAATCTAAAAAATATAATTAAGCATTTCCCTTGAAATGATAGATCCTCATCGGAACATTTTTGTTTAATCTTTGCATTCCAGTAGAAATAATCAAATCTTTGAAAGGTCGGAAAATATACACACCTCAAAAACTCGTAGTCATCCAAAGAACTGCTGCTTAGAAAATAATTATTTATATGCTTTTTGGGGAAAATTAGAGAATTGATTCGATCATCGCGAACGGAGAGTGCAGTTATGAAAAGTAAATAAAAAAACAAGGTAAATCTGACATAAACGAAATGGGTGATTTTCGTATGGGTGTCCATATTAATTTGTCATTTGCACCTTCTTGAAAATAGTTAAATATTATGGCTTCCAGTTTCTATCTACATTATTGTAAAACCAATATACATAATGTTTCCATTTAAAAAAAATGTATTTGAAAATAAATGTTCTGATTTGCAAATTTTTTTAAATAAATATTCTGCCTCGAAAAAAATTACCACACCCAAGAATGAAAAATGGTCTTCCCTAAAGAATATTGTGCGGTTATGCGGATGTAAACTTGGATTCTATTGGCTGATTTACCACCTGCTAAATAACCATGTCCACCCTACACAAGACAATCAATTATGATGATAATGTAGTGTTTCACCTAGACCAAAGTCATTCAAAAGCGTACATATAAGAATTGTACATAAGGACGAAATTCACAAATATGCAGTAAGCATGAATAAATAAACATATCGAAATTAAAGTTTATCATAGTTTACTTCCACGTAATGTAAAACTTATTTCAGCCTGATATTTACATTAAAAACTTAAAATGTGAAATACATCTACTTGGAATAACATGTAAATTATTTGCATTCATTTTCTAAGGTTTTCGCTCCATGTATTACGAAAACGCCATTTAAACTTTATACAACATGAAAAATCAATACATCATTCGGCTGTGTATTGTCAAGAGTACGCGGTCAGTCGACATACCGTTTATGTGTATAATCGTGTAGTTAAATGTTACAGTAGTAGGTCATTTTGTAATTATCGTTTTCTTAGTAAAACAGAAACAGGTTTGCATAACCGCACAAAAATGTTATCATGCATTGAACCAACTAATATGATTATTTAAATAGTGTCGAAAATGGTTGAACGGCGCTCACCTGGACCTTTGCTAACATAGACATTCTATGATAAATGGTCCAAAATTACCAGATTTTGCCTTGTGGTTTCAGAGGAGATCTCAAAATGTGCCGTCCCATCGGGTCCCACTGAGAGCCATCTTGGATGAAGCATGAACCTGAAAAATATCTTTTTTTATAGGGTACTACCCTAAGACTATTGTGGCCAAGTTTGATTCCAATCAGCAACGTAGTTTCAGAGGAGAAAATCGTTTAAAATGTTCCCAAAGGATCAATGTTAAACTTTGTTTTTTGCTGGCAGCCATCTTAGATAAAGTGCGACCTGAAAAACATCTTTTTGCAGGAGACCCGTCCAATTACTATTATGATTTCAATTCACCCATATGTGTTTTCCCATAGGGTCCGACGTTAAACTATCGTTGTTCAGTCCTGGTGGCCAATTTGTATATAGCATGGACCTGAAAAACACCTTCACTGCAGGGAATCACCTAACTATTATTGTGGACAAGCTTAGTTCCAATTGGCTATGTAGTTTCTAAGAAGATCTTTGAAAATATTGCCATAGGTTCAATGTTAAACTATGTTCCTTGCTGGCGGCCATCTTTGATAGAGTGCAAACATAAAACTTTTTTTTTGCAGGGGAACACCTTTTTTCATATTTTTTATCTTGAATTTTCAACTTTGTTTCTTGAATTTTCAACTTTTTTCTGGATTTATAACTTATTATCTTGAATTTTCAACTCATTATCTTGAATTTTCAACTTATTATCTTGAAATTTCAAGTTTTCATCTTGAATTTTCAACTTATAGTTTGAAATTTCAAGTTTTATATTGAGTTTTCTTGATATTCTATCTTAAATTTCAACTTCTTCTTCTTAAATTTTCACCTTTTTTTCTTGAATTTTCAACTGTTATCTTGAATTTCAATTTTATCTTCAATTGTCATGTTTTTTATCTTAAGTTTTTAACTTTTTATCTTGAATTTCAAGTTTTCACCTTGATTTTCAACATGAAAATCTTTGAATAAAAATCTGAGTGGCCGATATGGGCTTCCGCACCATATAAATATAAAGCTTTCGCGGTTGTTTTTATATTAAAATGTCAGCTAATTATTCCAAATATTTAAAATGAAAGATTTCCAACCAATAAAAAAGGGGTTACTTGTTCAATTGGGATAATGAACCCATCAAAATTAGCGATCCGCCTAGTAAGTATGAAAATTAAATCGTTGTCAAAAGCCCCTTTTGCTGAAAAAATTCTGCTCTCAACATTCTTTCTAAACCCTTGTTCAATTGGGATAATGAACCCATCAAAATTAGCGATCCGCCTAGTAAGTATGAAAATTAAATCGTTGTCAAAAGCCCCTTTTGCTGAAAAAATTCTGCTCTCAACATTCTTTCTATGTAATTTCAAAGGAAAATTTCCCTTTGCAACAAGAAATTAGAGATGAATTCAGGAAATCTAGGGTTTCCGAGGGCAAACCAGGTTACCCAAGAGGAAAACTTCGTTTCACTCAAGTAAAATCAACATTTGCAAGAAGAAAGAGATATCCTTTGGATGCTTAGCTTAGTATACATTCACATTTGCTGTAGTAGATGATCTGGCTTTGTTTTCAGTTCATTTTGCGTGACATATTCAGTGGTTGAAAATTGCGATGGAGATGAGACAATTTCAAAGTATCTTCATAGCACATGTAACAAGGACAAATGCAAAAGCAAATGGAGCACCAATTGAGGATTGTTCAACACAAGAAAATAGAATTGCATACATGTACGCAGTGTGACTGTAAATGTCAGATATAATACTTTGTTGTGCTGTGAAATCATAAAACAAAAAGAAGTTACTTTTTGTGTTTTAAATGTTATCAAAATTATATCTGGATAAAACCAAGCGTGTCCCGAACGATGATATAATTCAAATGTCAAAATGAACATGGGAATCAAACCCTCGTAAAAAGGCAAGTCGTTAAATTTGAAATGAAAAATACTTGTAAAAATTATTAACGTATTGATTGAAAATAATGATTTGCCAAGAAAATTTATGACTTAACATACCACGCTAGATGAAACAGAATGTAAAATCAGCAGAAAACAAAAAGAAATAATTACATGCTTTTCTTGCTTCTTTGATCTACATGAAAAATAATAACAAAAAAGATGATAATAACAAAGAAGAAAACACAAATGTTTTTATCATAAGTTCACAAGTTTGTCATCAATTTTGTTCGTTCTCTCATAACAACATTGTTACAGTATTCTTTGAAAATGTATAATTTACGATTTTTTTATGAAAGAATATGTAATATTTTCAAAATCGAAATATATTGAAAATTACAAAAAATAATGCACAAAACTGCAACCTAAAAGTTTATGCAGTCACTTATGCTTGTTTAAACCAGGGGTCAGACACTCAGACACACCCTTCAAAAAGAAGAAGGATAAAAAATCTACTCTCACACACTGGAATTTCAACTACACTTTTAAAAAATCATTGTATTCATACTTTGTGGTGTAGCTACCAATTATTAAATTTACAGACATTCTTTTGCCACAACAAACTACTAATATGGTTTAATGTGTATTGCAATTTCAAAGTAAAATTGTCTGTAAAAGTGATGCCACAATCCATTTTTGTTTGTTTTGTTTTGTTTGTTTGTTTGTTTGTTTTTGTTTTTTTTTTACTTGCTGTCGTCTTGCCGCATTGCAAGCTCAGGAGTAGTATTCATACAAGCAATATCCTTACTATTCACTGCCAGTCATGTTAACAGACAACCTACTACTGGAAGGTTTAAGGCAGGATACTGACAAGAGGTGTCTAAATAAGATTGGTATATATAGAACACAAATGTACTTCTAGTTACAGCTGAGCAAGTATCGGGAAAATTTTACAATCCAACAAATCTAATTCCATACATTCCATACATACTTTGTTTTGGGTCGTTTCGTACGAATAATAAGTCGTGGTGTTCAAATACTTATAGATACAGTATTAAGATCAATTTGAAGAAGAGTCCTTTTTAATGTGATTTAATTAATAAATATGTCAGCATGAATACCAGCTACATTGTACACCGATGTGACAGCGGTTTCATTATAACGTTTATTTCAGTAGGATAAAATGTTACAGAGTATCTTTTCCAATGGAACAAATATTACAGTATATAACAACTGTTCCAAAAGAAATATAATGTCAATGTTTATAATATTTCTTCCAAAGGAAATTCTGTTATGCGGAGCAAATATACATTGAAACCATCACTGTGGTCATGGATATAAAATGCCTTCAGGGAAGTTTTCAATAAGTATGGCTTTACACCCTTCTTGTCGGATTGGAATAGTTCTGATAATGGACCCGTTCATAAATACAAAGGCATTGTTGGCGTTTCTGATTGGATCAAATGTTTTTAACGAGTTCGCTGAATTTGCACAACATCTTTACAAGGACGGAGGTTTGATTTCTAATTCAGTCCATTCAAAGAGCGCACAGAAATTCAACAGCAGGACAAAGTGGTATGTAACAGCAAAAACATATTTATGAGTGTGACAGAACTCATCATATATGAGGCATTAGTAGTTATGTAAATAAAATAAAACCGAGTAATGTACTTAATTGTCAAGCAAATTCAAGATAGAATGGATTTGGGGAAATTGCATTACAATCCAAATAATAATAAATCATACTTTCGCAATTTTCCGTTTTGACAAACACATCATTTGGGGATTAGATTGGATACACACTTAATTTCCCGTTCAAATAAATCATAATTAATGGTATCCACTTAAATCTAACAATATTAGATTGTATTTGAATTATGACATTTCACTCGTTCAAATACATCTGCAAATGAATAGTGAAGCAGATAGAGGAAAATGGGGAGGGAAATCTAGAATCATACATCCAAAAACAAGGCAATCCAGATTCTTTTTAATTTGTGGTTCTGTTTATTTTACTTTGCAAGTATACATCAAGTAACATGTTTTAAATAGAAAAAAGTCGCATCAGCAAAAAGAAAAAAATACAAAAAAATTCCATGTTGCATAATTTATTCAAAGAAATAACCTAACATCATCCGCATAAGAATCAAATAATATGGAAAGACATAATAAAAAATAAGTCAAAATAAGTGTACTCATTACCAAAAATATCGACGGCCAAATACAGTACCAAGGCATATATATAGTGGCACATACACGGAACAAAGCCTTATTAGTTTTAAGCGTTATAATTTTGATAAATACAGTAGACTTATAAAAACGTAAAGATAATTTTGATGTCAGACAAGTCTGATTACTGGGCTGGTGTATACTTTCGGGGAGACCTGGTCTAGCAGTAGCATCAATGACCCAGTGACTTCAAAATACAAAATCAAAGTACTGAAGTACTGTTTAGTCGGATTTACGCTTTAATTTCGAAAAAAGATAATCGAAAAATTATTTACGGGCAACAAGAGACTAAATAGAAAATGTTGAAGGTATAGAAGATGAAGAACAATAAAAGCGTTGTTGCATTTGGTTAATTTTACCATGTATCTGCAGGAATTTTGTCTCCTGTACATTCAAACGTTGACAATTTCCATTATTTTTTCTTTAAGTGTGGAGTTCTTATGAAGATCTCCATTGATTGAGTTGTATGTTGACTGAGTTGTATGCTCTCTTGTTTTCTTCAGATAAATTTTCTTGTTTTCTTTAGTTAAAATTTTTCATTTTGGCTTTCACGTTTTCTTTAAAACTATTTCCACCATCTGTAGTTATTATGCCCACATCTCCACATTTTATTTGCCAAGTTATCTTACAACCAACTCGATGACTATCATGTGGTCGTGTGTATTTCGAATTGTCGTTTGGCCCCTCTTTCGGGCAATGGATGACAGTGTTTTTAGAGTACTTTGCCTGATATCTTATGTCTGATCGCGCATCCATTAATGTAGACAAACATGGACGTAGCGTTGTTCGACGTCCATCAAGTGAATATTCTGCTCAAGCCAATGCAACTAGTGCTTGGGTCCGTCTCCAATGTACTATTAGATATTAGTGTTTTCTCATTGTTGAAAGCCTCATATATTTTTGCGTCTAGCAAATGGGTATGACAAACGCACATCTCTTGGTAGTGGTTTAGTTAGTGCGCTAGTTTATTCTTTACCGTTGAAAGCTGCCCAGTGTCTAGTGTCGGTCCAACTGGTTGATTATAGCACATGGACAAATATCATTGATAATACGGGGAGTATAAAAGGCTCCCAATTTAACTGCAATGTTAGTGCTAAAGAATTGACGTATGTTCTGTTTTAGCTAATATAAGAAAGCATGGACATAAATAAATGATAATACGGGGAATATAATTTTTATCCAGCGATTCCATAAAAATGTGCTGGTATGTTATTGAAAATGGATAAAAGAAGTACGTCACATGTAAATGTT
>MJUU01008810.1:69965-81980 GCA_002080025.1 Modiolus philippinarum
TTGTCCTGCCTATAGATTAATGGTAATTTTATTCATCATTGATACTATAAAGCTACATTTGTCCCTTTATAAGTTATATACAAGCTATTAAAGCTGATATGAACAACCTTGGTGTCACTTTGTTGTTCTATTAATTTGTGTTATATCTGTTTGATGCAAAAAGGGAAAAGGCTAATGCATTATGTGTATTGATTTTGTATAAATTTTATTTTATTGCTGTAATTATTGTAACATTTGGTTGTTTCTGTATGTGACAAACAACATGTACATAATAATTAGTGTAATTAACACGGTTTCCTGTTGTTCTATAACTTTACGTGCCTCTTTTACCATTGCACTTACAAATGTAGAGAGAGGAAATTGGTTAAATTATGAATTTCAAGCAATTATATGAAACTTTCATTTCAAATTGTATGACCTACATTGTTTTTATTCGCAAATACAATGTACATGTACTTAATTTGGTGGATAGGCAACACGCACAAAAAGAAGCTTTTCCTACAAAAATGACGACCGAAAAACTAATCTATTTGCGAAGAAGTTTTCAGATCATTCTCATCTTAGCAAGAGCACCTGGTCATTTTAGAGTGCTTTTTCTATGTTTGAGTCCAATTAAAGCCGTTTTTTTAGCTCACCTGACCCAAAGGGTCACTGTGCGTTATTGCCATCACTTGGCGTCCGTCGTCCGTCCGTCCGTCCGTCCGTCCGTCGTCCGTCCGTTAAACTTTTACTTTTCCATCTTCTCCTCTGAAACCACTGAAACGAATTTAACCAAACTTTACAGGAATGAGGTATGGAATGTCCTTTTCAAAGAATAATCATTTCGTTCCGTTCCAACAAAAAGCATGGCCGCCAGCGCGGATATTAGGTTTAACATAGACCCTATGGGAAAATTCCCATATTTATCTTCTCCTCTGTAACCATTGATGCAAATTTAACCAAATTTTCCAGGAATGATGTACTAAAGGTTGTTTACAAAGATTGCTGGTTTTGTACCGATCAGATAAAAGCATGGGTTAAACATTGTAACCTAAGGGAAAAATCACATTTTTATCGTCTCCTCTGAAACCGCCGAGACAAATTAAACCAAACTTTACAGGAATGATGTATGCAAGGTCCTTTACAGAGATTGCTTATTTTGTTTCAATCTGGTAAAAAACATGGCCTCTAGGGCTAAACTTAGGTTTAACAATGGACGTACCCTATGGGAAAAATCGCGTTTCCGTCTTCTCCTCTGAAACCGCTGAAGTAAATTGAACCGAACTATACAGGAATGATCCACTAAAGGCCCTTTACTCATTTAGTTCTGACCCGAAAAAACATGGTGAAAGCATAGAACACTGTTCAACATTGGACCCTATAGGAAAATCGCGTTTTCATCTCCTCTGAAACCACTAAAGCAAATTCAACCAAACTTTACAGGAATGCATGGTGTAGAAAAGGTCGTTTACAAAAAAAGCTCATTTTTTTTCGATCAGACAAAAAGCATGGCCGCCAGCACGGAACTTAGGTTAAACATTGGACCAATGGGGAAAATCACATTTTCATCTTCTTCTCTGAAACCACTGAATCAAAATCAACCAAACTACACAGGAGTGATTTACTATAGGACATTTACAAAGATTGCTCATTTTGTTCCGATCCGACAAAAAAAACAGGGCAAACAGTGTAAAACATAGTATATAATTAGACCTATGGGAAAATCACATTTTCATCTTCTCCACTGAAACCACTGAAGCAAATTCAAACAAACTTTACAAGAATGAAGTACAGAAGGTGCTTTAAAAAATTGCTCATTTCATTCTGATCTGACAAAAAACATGGCAGCCAGCGCGTAATAAAGCCTATGAGAAAATCATCTTTGACATCGTATTCTCTAAAACTATTCAAGTAAATTTAACTAAACTGTATTGGAATGATGTATATAAGGTTCTTTCCAATGATAACTCATTTAAATATGATCAGACAAAAAACACCGGTTCCAATGGAGAACATAGCTAAACATAAGACCCTATTGGTAAAAAAAACATCATTTTTGGTCAAGCATGGCATAGAAGCATTTTGTCAGGTGAGCGATACAGGCTCAGTCTCTGAGTCTCTAGTTCTTGTTCTCTTTGTTGATTATGCAATTTATGAAGACGTTTTTGAATTTTCTTATTGGAATCTTGGTTTGGTTTGAAGGACGGGCACACAAATTCGAAAAGAAGTAAAATAACAAATAATAATTCAATTATAGAACTGAGATATCTTACTCTCCTCTGAATGCGGATACAATAACAAATACGTTTCTTTTTTTTCAAACGATAACAAATATTAAACGTACAAACGGGATATATTAACTTTGAGTGACATCTTTTTACTACATGATAGTTTTCAGATTACTTGAGTAAATTATGCGTCATTTTCAACATTTTTAAAGACAGTCAAATAAATAATATACAGGAGAAAACATTATCTAATAGCTCAGTTTCGACAGTGCATTATGCATATAGAAATAGGAGTTGGAATATCATGAATTGTGTTTAATTGAAAATAGATTTTGTTAAAAGAGTTACTATACTTCATATTCTAAACTTGCTGGATTACACTGTGGAAAGGATGTTGAATGTATCTTGCTGTTTAGAAAGGAATACTCCTTAAACCGTGCAAGTAGTGAATTTGTCATATCCACATCCTAAATTAATACGCTCATTACTGTTTGTTGTCTCTTATGGTGTAATAGATGTTGAATTTTTGTTATCATGGTTTCAAACTTTTTGTGAAATAAAATCAAACATTTCTTTTGGCTTCATTAGCACGAGGCATTTGTTGGTGCTCGAGTATTTTAATGGATATTTCAAAACAACTCGACTTTTTTGTTTAAATGATTTGAAAAAGATACTTATTGTTGTAGCTTACTCAGCACATTTCACTCTCTTTTCAAAGAAATTTATCATAATGCATCTCCTGTTGCTGCAGTTGAAATTCAGTAGTTGCTCTGACTGCAATTAACCGAAGAAATACTTTTGCAAAATGGGATTTTTGAGTCGTGTTCAATCCGGAAACAAATCTATTATTATACGAAAAAAATCAATGTCCAGTTATCCTTCTTACTGGTATTTCAGGAGATATTTTCTGCCTTCAATTACACGAGAGTTCATATCTCGGAAGACCCGTATTGTAGAGACAGACTAAATATGATAGTAGTTGCAGTAAACGATCTCTTCTGTCCATGAGTATGAGATCCCCGCATAGGCAATTTTATTATTTTTTTCTTTTATATCAAAACATAATGTTATTAAATGAATATATTTATCCGCTCCTTAACAACAATTACTACCTTAAACTTTCAATGAAACGAACGAAAAATTCAATAAAACATGGAAATTGAAGGAATTAAAAATTCCCTCAGCTCACATAGACTAGGATATCATTAAAATACATTATAATCATCTATAAGTACCTCGCCAAGACAACAATCTTGTGTTTAACGATACTATTGCATGTTCAGCACACGTTTTCTTCCTAATAGGATTGGTTGTGAAATATAAACTGTTTTTCATGAAACATACGAGCATCAGTGACGGAAAAACAATATCAGATAAACGAAAGAAGCATAACACATTATAACAAGGAGAAATTCAGATTAAAAACAGAGGCTTGAAACGAAAACTTACTTAACACCGACTAATTGACGGTAAAGCATACAAGTATTCACTCAGTTAAAACGACTTCCAATGTTATATTTTGATTTAAGTTTCAGTAACACCAGTAATGAAATCAAGGTGTAAAGTATGTAGGAGACGTGCAAAAAGTATTGGGACAAGGATTTTTTCTACTAAATATTTCATATAAAACAATTCTTTTTTTTCTGAAGCAATTTTTACCTGATTTCATCAAAACACGTATACCATTAAACAGAGAAATTCATCAAGTTTCATTGTTTATTTTGATTTATTTTTTTTTCTTTTTATAGTATGAAGTTGAAGGTTGACTCATAAAGTGAAAGTATAATTTTAGATAACAAAAAAGCAAAACAAAACAAAAAACAAAAAACAAAAAAAGGTTTTGCTTTAAATAATTGATTCTCTGAAACTGAATCTAAATTCAAAAGTATACATTAAAGCTGTATGTATGAAATTATCAGTGAACATTTTATTGACATTGGATAAGAAACACAAGAAACTAACAGCACTTTATATGGGTCTATATGAAATATATAGTGAAACAATCATTGTCCAAATACCTTTTGCAGGTCTTTGTTTCTGTTCAGCTTTATCATTAAGACATACTTGTATCCATTCATTTTTTTATTGCAGACTTGTTGAAATGACTTTTATGGTATATACATCTTTACATTTAGATCATATTGGTTATTTGTTCTCTATCAGTTTTTAAATATTTTTGAGTATATGGTCTTCCAAACGTTTAAATTTTATCTGCACTGAAGAGACATAAGTTGTCGAAATGCGCATATGCAGAAAGTAAATTCACAGTAACCTCGGTATTTAGTTATTTGAATAAATGAGAAAATAAACAAGCATGAACTTTATTTTTTTTGTTTTTGTTTCATAAATTAACACAGAAAGGATATAAAGTAAATGCACATTCAAATTCATGATAAAACCACACAATGGAAAGACCCTTTCTTGTTGTTCTTCATCTTGAAGTCAAAATGAGACCTTCAACAATGATCCTCGCTCATACCTCATAGCAAGTTCAAGGCGGCCTCTCCATAACTATGACGAAAAAAGGTGAGAGAACATATTCACAATCATAGGTGAAGTTTTTCCTTAACTTTTGAAATGGTTTCTTTTTTTTTAATTTCTGAAGTCATGATATTCTTAGGGTGTAGTAAAAAAAAACTGTCCCGAGTTCCTATCGTTGTTTATGTTTGTCTTTTGTATTTTTATTGTGGGTTTTTTTTCTTGTGCAGTTCCTATTTACTTTCTGGCATGTGGCTATGTTTTTCGGCCATTGTAGGTGTTTCCTGTTATCTTTTTTATTCCATTTTATATATATTTTTTAAATAATCATGCCTTTTTATGGCTTTAACATTTTCCATGGTATGGAATAATCATAATGACACTAAAGACACTTTTAATTTTCGCAAAATATAAAACGGGACTTCCTAGATAGGAACTCTTGTGTAATTGGATGCATAAACCAGTAAATACCAGTAAAAAGGATAATTGGATACCAGACATACTGAATATACATATATACGGCCTAAAACAAACTATTTATGGAATTGAAGTGTACTTATAATTTGTTCTACATGACAATTACTTAACTAAAAACAATTAATCTGAAGCTCTACAAATAGATTTAATATAAATCTCCTTTAGCTCAACAGTGTTAATTAAATTAGTGATTCCATCTCACTGCATTAATGTATTGATTTATAATTCGTATAATAGTAGATCTGTTTCCGGAGAAAAACGCGACTGAAAAGTCCCTCATTAGTAATAACGATGACTACGTATCAGTTTAACAACAACTTTCTAAACATGAAACTATCCACCATATTTGTTGTGCTGTCTGTTCTTTTTTCGTTTGATTGACCATTGGCATAGCAAACTTTCTCGACTGTTCTTAACTAACAAAAAAGTACAGCACCATTGGTGTAATTGGCAGTGTATTACCATATGAAACATACTGCATTTTCTTCAGATTTTTTTTTGCATTTATGTGGGCAGCATTTACATCATGATCGGTGTAATGTGTATTGTGTCTTTACACGAGGATTTATGCACTTTTAATATACTTATTAATAACACGAACGGCTACTATTTTAGTCACTGTTTGTAAAAAACTTCCGTCTTATGACATTAAATTTTCCCCAAAGGGAACAAAAAATTCAATTGATACATAGATTTATTGATGCCAAAGGATTTAAGTAAAGAAATAGTTACTGGTTATCAAAACTCATGAGATAAATATGAGGAGAATTTTTTTCTGAATTAATAGTTTTTTTACCAATAAAGTCGTATTTAAAAAATCCCACAGCGGACATA
Source organism: Modiolus philippinarum (assembly GCA_002080025.1). NCBI lineage: Eukaryota > Metazoa > Mollusca > Bivalvia > Mytilida > Modiolidae > Modiolus > Modiolus philippinarum. Next base: position 75,962 of record MJUU01008810.1, read on the forward strand.
GACAGGGATATCATGATTTAAAAAGATATAAGGACTCGGTTGTACAATGTGTCAAGACATGATTCTTGTGTTTAATGGCATAATTGCATGTTCAGCATATATTCCACTTTCTCGTGGGGCTTGAGTATAAAATATTAACAGTTCCAAATCCCACTTCATGAACAATAAGGATCAAGTTACAAAAAAGACCAATCATTACGACAAACGAGTTGTACGTAGCACAATTATGTTCATTTAAAAGGGAAACAAATCCAAGAATGAAATAAAAAAAAACTCCACTGGCTGAAATGAATATCCATTCCTTCAGCAAAAATTGTATACTGTTAATCTGTTTTTCTGCGAGTACATTGCATTCCTTTACTTATATTCCAGTTTAATATTTTATCAAATATTGGCTGAAAAAGCCATGAAAAATGCCATCATAATAGAACTTTATTTTTCATAAAATCCTCCTTCTTAATTATCTTTCTACGACTTAAACTGAAGGGTGTCCTTTCCAAACAAATTACAGAAATTACATTTTATACAAGTGAATTTCAACATAAATAACAAAGTGCCGAAGTTATTGTGAATAGATGATGTCTTGTTACAGAGTGGTACTATATTGGGAGTCATAATCACAGCTTCTTACCATCGATACATTTAATGTTGATAAAATGTATTTCTAGAATACAAAAAGTAAAGTGTCTCCATATTTACCACCGGCAAGCCTCGGGAGAGAAAGAAGTGCTTTATTTACTTCTTTTCGAGTAAACCTTTACACTACAACACGCTTAAAGTAAAGATCAAAACTCCAATGAAGCTGAAACTCGAAAGCCCTGAAAATCTACACGTGGCAAAACTTCGTAGTCATCCAAAGAACTGCTGCATAGAAAATAACGAATTAATATGCTATATTGCCTTTAGAGTACTGATTTGATCAAGGTGAATAGAAAGTACAATTTATCAAAAGTTAATAAAAAATCACAGGCAATTCTATAATCACGTGAATATGATAGAAATGGGTGATTTTTGCATGGGTGTCCAGTTCAACTCATGTGCTAAATAGCCAACCGAGATAAACAAATACATTCGCCGATTTGAGAACTGATTCGGCAAACACGAACAGAAGGTACAATTTATACCGAGGCTTCATTCCGTGTATGGCACTCGGTAGATGTCCTTTGTACTGGATTTGGCTTCCTATTTCGATATTTTTGTAAATGAGTTCTTCTTTTTGACTACTTTTGGATTATGGCTTTCCATATAATTTGATTTTAATGCTGCTGATTAGAGGTTACTCCTTGAAACACGTGTACAGCATAACGAAATTAACTGTTTTTTATGCAACTTCGGTATTTTTTGTATTATATATTAAGTTATACCGTAATATTATACGTGAAAATAATCGGAATGTTTGATTTCGTGTGCATGTCGATTCCATTGCTATAAATACACTACATATGACTCATGTAAACATTTTTGACAAAGTTCTACGCGACAGTATAACTGGATTTATTCCAAGAGACAGGGACGTAAATACTGTGAATATTTATGTACTTTATGTTAATATCAATTCTATAAGCAACACCGTCAATATTCGACTTACAAAATAAATAATTTTGAAAGAAATTTACGCACTATATTTTTCCGTTCAAAATATAGTGCGTAAATTTCTTTCAAAATTCTTTCGGAAGCATGTAGCTCTTCAAATACGTTAACAGGCCTGAAGCCTCAAGTGACTTTCTCGGATGTTTTTTTAACAATTCTCAGCCTCGCTTTCGAGTTAAAAACAACACTGTGGATAGGACACCAGAAGCAAATAATAATTCACTTCATTTGTTGCTGTATCGTTTCATCGGTCATGAAAAGCAAAATTCTATCAATATGTTTCGATTAAATTCTTCTTATCGATGAATCTAAATCGGATTTAAATTGTCATTCACAATAAAGAAACAATACTTGTTTTCAGTTATTTGGAATCAGGAGCTTCTTGGAGAATTAACAAACGCTTGAACGAAATATCTCTCTCAAGCTTAATCTTGCTTTATTTTAATACTCTAACAACACACAGCGACCAGATAATGGAACGTCAAGCTTTGCGAAATATTGTACCAAGCCAGGTTATCCTTTTCAGGTTTGATCTAATACATTTTACGAAGCGCCATGGTATGCATATTGCATTTGTTACTGTTATTCTAGCAGTCATTGTGTTCCGACACACAGAAACATATATAAAATATGCATCATTTTTTGTGCTGTTTGCTTTATGTTTCTCCCTTCAAAGTAACTAAAATTCATTCTTATGTATCGATATTTATCATAAAGGAAACGACTCATCGTAAAGAGAGAAATAAGCTTTTACCAGGAAACTAAACAAATATGAAACAACAAACATTATTATACCTTACAAAGTATATTTCATATAATACAATCTAATGAATAATTTTGATGTTTTTTTTTTCTTCAAAATTTACGACCAGAGAGGAACAATACGTGTTGTTCCACCCATGGAACATCATATAGTGTTCCCCTCTCAACCGGAGGTGGTTCCTAATACGATGAGTATAAGAAAAAAATAATAATTTGCAGCTATTTTTGCAAAGTGTATGGAACTTTGTATGAAATAATCATGCAGTTGGTTTGATTTAATGTTTCTTTTAGTAATAAATGAAATATATGCTGTTTTGGCTCCTACATTTCACGTGCATAGTCGCGCTCATAAGTGTGACGTCGGTTTGTTGTATATTTAGAAGTCAACGGTATTTCCCTTTACACATTTGATCAAATTTGTTATTCGCCACATATTATAACTAAGACAGATCTTTAATAGATCTTGATTATCTTACGCAAGATGTAGAAAGTTTTGAGTAATAATTTGCTATTTCAAAATCGTTGAAGTTTTGAAAAGTTATATAACGTCTATTATATTCTACTTTCTGTATAATAAAACTATTATTGTCTTCATATGTGGTGAACATTAAAGTGGTCAACCCTTTTGAAGTTGTTTTCCCTCTCACTCGGGTTGACAACTTTTGATGTTTACCTTATATGAAGGCAACAATAGTATATTATCTGAAATCCCTCGTTTCCTAGAAGAGTACATTAAACAACTTGACGACTACAATGCAGATTCAACCACTTTTAATAGAAGGCAGTTCAATATTAAAGTTGTCAACCATACCAAGTATTTAATGCAACCTTGTTCGTTTTGAACGATTAAATAAGCATTGAAATTTGCGCAACAAAGACTAAGCCAAAGCCATTAAAACATTTATAACTGTATCAGGATGCTGATACGAAAGTCTCCAAGACGAAATCCCAAATCAGAATTCAAGGCTGGAAATCACTTCTATAAGAGTTGGGCAACGTTCTGTAAAGTTTCATTCAATTCTGATCACTTTCAATTTTCCCAACTTTTTTGCCCGTATCCATGGCAACGGTTGCCATTTTGAAGTCTTGGAGACCAGAAACCAATTTCCAGCATGTTAGATATTAACCTTTCTGTAAAGTTTCATCCAGTTCTGAGCACTTTCAATTTTCCCACCCTTTTTCCGTTTCCATGGCAACCATTTTGAAAATTTCAAGACCCCATTGCACCTTTCGGTTAAGGGATCCATCTTCCTGTGAAGTTTGGTTTCGATTAGATCATTAGTCTCAGAGTAAATGGTAGGTCAAATTTTGAGGTGGAAGAAACGCGACAAAAACAATAAGTCTCCCAAACTTAGTTTAAATGGGAAAATAGAATTGCTAGCAAAGGTATTACAAAAATAAAATAATCATTAAAGCTCCACCAGATTCTTTTACTTTTGTAGAGTTTCTAAAGACAATGAATTGATTCGTTTACTATTACCCCCGGACTATTACTAATATCTACTCACTTAATTTAAGGCCTGACAAATCCGCTGTGTTGTTAGTGTAAATGAATTTTCTCCTCGAAGAGTATTATGCAAAATGTATTTCCCTATACTCAGCAAGGTGATTTTTGTGCAAGTTTTAAAATCAAGAGGTCATCTACGATAGATATCATTTCAACATTTAAGCTTGTCTATCATTTTCTTTAAATTGCACCCGAGAAACCAAACTAAGCATTAACTCCAGTTGTATAATGACCCTTATAAATATTACTTTGGTGCTAACCGGAGATTCAAAGGGAATCTCACGACAGATTACCTCTTTAGATACCATGTTCGATATTTTTTTCAGATGTTCTACTTTCATTTTGGAAAACAATGAATCAAAACCTTACTTGAAAGATACCCTTTTTGGGATGATCGCACGAAATAAACAATGAAACGATATGGAGTATATGCATCTACAAATACATGATATAATTTAGCAAGGAACAACGCGTTTATTGTTGTTCATCTTGTCTGTTATTGAAAGCAAATTTTTTTCCATAAATTCTGTTTGGCTGATCGGAAGAAATTAAATGTATTCAAAGATATTTTCTGAAAAGTCGAATTAGTTTTATTACTGTTATTTTCTCTGATAATTTGTCTCACAAATCATGTTTTAGGTCAAGGTAGATATAAGCGAAACAGTCGTTTCGCAGTAACGTGTATTACCCTTTTATTAAGATGTCAGTATTCCTTAATTTCCAATGTTATACAATTAATGACTTTGTTATAATTCGCTATCGTGATTATATTCGCCGAGCCGAAGGCGAGGTGAATATACATTTTTGAGGGTTGATAAATTACGATTGCGACTTATAACAAAGTCAATAATTGTTTTATTACATGAATAAACTTGTTTTTACAGTAGGCACTCTAAACATATTTAGAACCATAAATATTTATACTTGAAATATGTTTTATGCTAAGAATTAACAATATATTATTTTCACAACAGGAAAATCAAAACCAAACGTGGGATTCAATTATTGGCTTTATTAAAAAAATAAAAATTACAGGAACTTCGGTATTTAGTAATTTGTTACCACTGGGTCGATGCCTCTGCTGGTGGAATGCTAGTCCCACCAGCCCAGTAGTCACATCTTCGGCGCTGACTCGAAAGCCGATTCTATTTGGAACTTTACAATATCTAAATTTTTGTAAATTTTGTTGAAAACTAAGGAGTATCTCCCTCATGCAAAGCTCTGTCCTTAGCTGATTTTTGCTTGACATTTAGATCTTATTGGTCATTGGTTCTCTTTCAGTTTTTAACATCTCTGAGTGTATGGTCTTCCAAACGTTTAGATTTTATCTGCACTGAAGATACATAAGTTATTGAAATGTACATATGCGGAAAATAAATTCACAGTAACTTCGGTATTTAGTTATTTATTAAGAATTGACAGTTATGTATTATTGAGCTATTAAAATGAAACGAACAATCAGGACAATATGATTTGTCGTTGTGTCATTCTACTTTCGTTTTCTATCATTAGGCCAAAACCGTTCACTTTCACATTCCGCATGACCGCTGTTGGTCATTTTTAAGAAAGCAAGCATCGAAGCGGAAATATCACGATTTAACACGACATAAAGTGACTTGACCATTCAGAAAATTGGAATTCTCTTATGATGCACGCCTTACACGAATAGTTATTTGTGGAACACAACGAGAATTGAAAGCTGTATTTGGATATGAACTTGTTGAATCGCTTTTACAGGAATTTCATTGGTCGAGCGCCAAGTAATAACACATCGTGATGTGCTATTATTTTTTCGACGTTTCTATTGGAAAACTGTTAAAATCTCGTTAGTCATGATTAAGGTCACTTAGCAACGGTGTTGTTAGCAGCAGTTCGGCACTAAAAATTCACTGCATTTATTTATGAAAATCATAAGAGAAATAGTTTAAACAACTCTCGTTATGTAATTTCAAATAAATAAACTCGCCAAAGAAGGCTCATTTATTATATTTTGAAATTACATAACTCTAGTTGATATCCATCGATATACAATTCTTTCTCGTTATGAAAACTATAGATATCTATTCATGTAATACTATTGTTGAAATTAACTTTAGATGTCGTTATTTGTTATTCAAAACAATGGCACAAAACAAAGGATGTGGAAATTAAATAAACCAA
>MJUU01008810.1:94142-108893 GCA_002080025.1 Modiolus philippinarum
CTTTGGTTGAATTTGTTTCAGTGCAGTTTCATAGGATATGATTGAGTTGTGAAAAGCGAACATCGGGCGACTGGCGAAAAATTATAGTAATAGCTCCTAAAATGTCTTTTTCTTTGATAGTATAAAGATCGTCAGTGTTTCAAATCTTTCTGATTTTTCGACGTCATATTAGTTATCATCAAATTTTGAGCATTTCAAAATCTTTTTTTAAAACAGAAACAATCATAAATTATATTTTTATATAGGTAGATAAAAAGACAAGATTTTTAGTATTTTAAGTTTTGCTTTTTCTAAACGTATTTATAACAGAATCTGAAGAATCTGAATACGGGACTTTTGAGTCGTGTTAATAGTAACATATCTACTTTTATACGAACAACAGCAGTAGAATACCGAAGGAACACGGGAAGTGATGATTACAAAAATCGAAGTCCAAAGACATGGCAAAAACGGCAACAGAGAAAAACAAAGACAAAACAAGAACATGAGACAGCCACAATGCACGGAAATAAAAAGGACGACATTAAGAACTGAGGCACTCATAGTGTGAACTCCCATGAAAACCGGGAGTGACATTAGGTTCTCCGGAAGGGTAAGCATTTTCTTGATCCACTAGTGGCACCCGTCACACTATTAGTGAGTCAATCCACGGTCGAGTCAAAACCTGGTATGTCAAATCCGTGAAGACGTGAAATCTAGCTGAAAATGTCCGTTTTCATTTGGGACACAGACACGTCATATCTGTCAATGATGTCATGGTGACGGCCATAGAATTTCTGAAGGGATGAAAGTAGCAAAGGCTGAACAAATCCCTGACTAAGCAGCTTTCGGGACAGTGTTTTTGCTCTATTCAAAAAATTACTGTATACACTACATGCTCGGCAGTAACGAATCAACTGTGAAATGTACACTCCATATGCTGGAGAGGTAGGTATATTGCTGCTCATAAAGGGAAAATTCGCAATTGGGAAGTTAAAGTCCTCACGTTTGTCATATAGCTTAGATTTTAAACGTCCATCTTCGTCAGTGTATATCAAAAGATCTAAGTACGAAGCTGAAGTAGGTGTATCAGTAGTCTCTTTAATTTCAAGCTCATTGGGATAGATCTGGTGTAAATATTCCTTGAATTTTGGATTATTAAGAGAAAGAACATCGTCTATGTAGCGGAAGCTGAACTTAAAGGACTGAGCTAAATGCTTTCGTTTTTTCTGTGTTAGCCGTTGTAAAAACTTGGCCTCGTACGCGAAAAGAAAGAGATCAGCAGTTAGTCCCCATTGGAATCGCGATTGTCTGCTGAAAAACGCGGCCTCCAAATTCAATACATCAATACCTTGAGAGGGAATCACTAATTAATTCACGAAGGATGATTTATATCTTATCTGTTGTAGCACTTCGGGTTAATTGTTTTTGTCAATTAAAATTTAGTTTGATAATTGTCATAAACGACAAATCATAAGTACAATTCAATTTCAAAAACAGTTTGTTTTAGGTAGTATACATTTCTATTGAACAGATCTGGAATCCAGTTATCCTTCATACTGGTATTTTAGGAAATCGTTTCTGCCTTCAATTACACGAGTGTTCCTATCTCGAAAGTCCCGTATTGATTACTCGTACTCTGATATGCTTTATACATAATCAGATATGCAACTTATTTGTTCTCATTGACATCCCCTTCATTCAAAATTTTGCATTTCACTCACTTCGTCCTATAATTGTTTAGACTTCAAATTGTTGAGCTAATAATTTTTTCCTTGTCTCACCTGACGTGAATGGGTCTTTTTAGAGAATACACAAGCGTGAATTTTTACATCTTTTGTAATTTATTTTATGCATGATCATTCTCTCACGATTACATAACACCATAATTACTCTGTTTTTAAATGAAGTTTTGAAATAAAAGGAAACTGTGTTAATATTTCATGGCAATCCTAATATAGCGATACAATCAATACCAACAACACAAAAGATAAAGAGTTAACCATTTATATAAGACGCAGGTAGAAATTGAAGATGTTTGTTAGTTATAGTTTTGACCCATAAATTATGGCAAGGAACTGTCATTAAGAAACTGAAAGACATGTACATGTCATTTTGCTAATGCTCCAATAAATATTACTGAACACAATGATAATCAATAGTAACTAAAAACATTTCAAGAATTTATGTCACTGTGAAATCATTTCCATATAGCCGTTATAATCCAGAATTTGTTGGACTTTCAAAGCTGCATCCATTGGTTTGAACCATTGATATTGAACCAAGATGTTTTGCGTGGTATGCATCTTAGATAAATTCAATGTAAAAGTTCTATAAAAGCTAGTTCATCATTTGAGTTTTATCTAGACTCCATCGGATTTTCTCCTGATTTTTTATCCCTGATCTCGAGATTTTTAAAATTTTGTAAAATGTGTTGAAACTAAGGAGTATCTCCCTCATGCAAAGCTCTGTCCTAAGCTGATTTTGGCTTTACTTTTAGATCATATTGGGCATTTGTTCTCTGTCAGTTTTTTAATATATTTGATTTTGTGGTCTTCCAAACTTTTAGATTTTATCTGCACTGAAGAGACATAGGTTGTCGAAATGCGCATATGCAGAATTTAGGTTTACAGTGGCTTCGGTATTTAGTTTTTTGTCATCAAAAGAACAATTTTTCTAGGGGTTGTTAATTCAATAGTTGATCGATCCTCTCCGTTTTGTAAACTGAATTTATCTTAGTTTGTTTGAAGACCACATAATCATCCAGCTTTCATCAAAAGGGTATACAAACTTTTATTTTGTCCCTTTTAATATCATAACATGGGCATCTGTAACTTTAGTATTTTGTCTCTCCTGATGGAGTGTTAGTACCCGAGGGTATCACAGGCCATATAGTTAAACTCTGTTCTTAGCGTACTTTGTTGTCCATGTAAAGTTCTTTAGATTATTTATTTCCGATTAGCCTTTACTTATGCTAATGAAAAAATAAAGGGATATAGAGTAAATGTACATGGAACAAAAATCCTTCAAATAAACAATACAAGGATATGAAGTAAAATACACATGGAAGAACTAAGCAAGAGAACAGCGCTTGTATTTCTTCTTCATATTGAAGTTACAATGAGGCCTTCAAATGCATGGTAAGATTAAGCGAATGGAAGAACGCTTTTATTGTTTTTCTTTATCTTGAACTCAAAATGAGGCCTTCATGTATTTTCAAATATTTTAATTTCAAGAGATATCAATTGCAAACATCTAAATAATGATAATTTGTCTTTATGGAAACAATTGTTCGCAATAAAAAAAAACGATGAATGGTTGAAATACAATTTTGCTTCCAACGCAGATGTCAATTAGCAAATATTTTATACTTATTGACTGGTTATGAGGGAATAGCAAGTTTGTTTCCCCGAGACCCTGACTATTGACCGAGGTGTAGCCGGGGTCAACAATTAGGGGTCAAAGGGACAACAAACTTGCTATTCCCGAATAAACAGACTATAAGTGTTTTATTATACAGAAAAAACAAGATTTACAACTTTTGATTTACAACTTTTGAATCATGAATCTCTCTTATTTCTAGTATTTGTTTTCGAAATTTTGTATTTTTATAAAACATATACACTCAGATCTATTTTCTTCAACAAAATTTAATCTGCTGCAATGTGAATAGTCTTCACTGTAATTTGTACAACTTGTTTAGAGTTGTCACTTTGAAACAATCATTTCAGAGCATTCTGAATAGGTGATATCCAGGTTCATAGCATGATCTGGAATGCACTCCCTAATTTATCACTTTGTAAGAGTTATTCTTCTTGGATGTGGACAAAAACAAATATCTAACACTTCAAAGTTGGTGTTTTATTCACACAGATCTAGTTGAATTAATCTTAAGTGATTTTGTACTGATAATTGAATCTTATAAATCATCTGAAAAAAAGTATTTTCTTTTATACTAGCATTTATTTTACTTAAGAACCATGAAATCAGTTGCCTGGCACTGACAGAAATATTTTATTTCCTTTGGTCATATCTCTAATGAAGTGTTCCAAACTATTTTACTCCTGTTGCTTTATATGTTGACAACTTTGATTTTCTCATAAATAATTCCGTTTTTGAAAAATTCACGTTAGAAAATTTCTATTTTGCTTAGTGCTCATTACAACAAGGAATCGGGAACCAGTTTTTGTCCACATCGGGATCAGTCGAAAAGTATAAATTAGGGAAAGCAGACCATGAACTTGGATATGGTCTATTATCAACAGAACTTATATCCAATGGTTCAATGGGAATCACAAATGAACAGTATATAAGTATTTCATTAAAAAGGTTCAAAATTTTTAAATCATCTTTGAATAATATTTCTCTCATTTCTAGTATTTTTTTCTCTCTAAATTTTTGTTTTCTTATTAAAACATGAACAATTACATCTCTTCTCATCAACAAAATTTATTCTGCTGCTAAGTGAAAAGTGTTCACTGTAATTTGGATAGCTAATTTAGAGTTGCCACTTGAAAACAATGATGTCAAAGCCTTGGTCAAAACATTCATCAGACTTTTATTATCCTATAGGAAAGCAAGAAAAAAGTTCGGGAAAAATATTTATACTGCCAGTCAATAGTCTGAGAAACTATTGACCACTAAATAGTTACAAAATTGGAAAAGGTGAAAAATAGTAATTCTATTTTAGAAATTTTAGTAGTAATGTTCATATACTGAGGAATAATAAATTTGAGAATATTTGCTTACATATCTACAAGTATTTCGCTTCGATGGCTCGAACTGCAAAAGCTCGAACATCACGAGTGTTTTCTGGTCCCTTTGTTCAAATTTAAAACGAGTTCGAACTTGATAGCTAAAACATCCTTCTAGCTCGAGCCGTTTTCATAAGTCTCTTGGATATTCGATTCCTTAACGTCGATTGCTATTTTACTGTTACTATTCGCTAATAGAGATCGCAAGGTCTGCGAATCTTACTTGTTGACGACAAACTCGTAAATTCAACCTCATTTTCATTACCATTGCCTTTGCCATCTTTGGAGCATAATGGAAATTCTTCTTGGCATGTTCACTGCACACATACATATGCATTGAAGGATTACGGGACAAAAAAAAACAATATCAATAAAGATTACCTAGTATATACATATCTACTGCTCTTTAAAAAGGTAAAACGGAAACCTCTGAACTGTGCTTGCTGTATTAAGACATTACAATTTAATTAATGATTTCATCATATAAAAAAAAACTCTCATGTGGTATTCAGTATAAAGCTGAAATCAATATAAATAAAATTTGTGGATGGTGCATTTGTTAATTGACTTTATAGCTATGATATTTAGCGGTTGTGTTGACAATATGTATTCTCTGGTGATACAAATTACAATTGGTGGTCCAATATATATTGATTTCATTTCTTTGCTCTGCTAAGCAACTAATAAGAAAATGTCATTGCTTAACCTGATAGTTTTGTCAATATGTTGAATGATTATAATAATATGTGTTCCTCTTAAGAGCTTATTGCATTCTAATTCAATCAATTACCATTTTATCTAAACCTGTTAAATTAGTAACAGATATATTGTTATAGTGTGTTGCTTAATATCTACTTTAAAAATATAACCTTTCAGTTTTAAATTCATAGTTATTTGTGGACATAAAAAGGAAGGTGTCATGGAATGGAAAGTTTGAGGTGTAACCTGATCAGAAATGTATCCCTGGGTAATTTTTCACAGATCCTGTGTCCTCTCATCATGAGTATCAAGCGACTGTATGGAATATAGTATCAGGATGATAAAAGCTTGACACGAATTGAATCTAAATTTGTATAGTACACCATTCGAACCAAACACTCTTAATTTTAGCCTTGCAACAGAGTATTATTAGTATGAAAAATCAAAATCTGGAACTCCTCTTGTATGATTAAATGGCTCTACAAGTATCGTCAGACAAAAATTTTAATGGTATCTTACTATCGTTTCTTTCTATATGACCTCGATCCTGCACTTTTACCTGTTTCAGATCGTATGTGTATCTCGTATTTTTGTCTTGTGTATATTTGTGATGATAATTTCGAAATGTGCCCAATACAGATGACGAAAATTTGAACCTAGAAGTCAGTAGAAAATTTTTTAGTATTGCTTAAACAACTGTAATTCTACAAGAAAAACACCATTATCTGGAACAAATTCGAATGGATCTCTTAATTTAATTTGAAACAATCATATGCTACATCGAAAATCAATATGTTGAAGTATTACGGAGAAACGCTGTAATTAATCAAAAAAATAATTAAGCTCTAAAACAAACTTCATGCACAAACACTTCCTACCGGGACAAAATCCAACTCGATTCGTCATTCACCTAGATGCAACCCAATGCAAAATCGATGAGTTGCAGCATTACTTTACATCTCCATAATAATTAACCTAGTCCAACGACAAATATTACGAGACCGGAACCCAATCCAGAGTTGATCAGTAACTTATCTGCCTACACTCGCTTTCCTAATCAATATGTTTATACCATTACAGTGGAAATGGTACAATAGCAGGCATTTTTTCAAATATACATCTAGTTCAAGACAATTAATCTACAAAAAAGTGATTTGAATCGCATTTTATACCTGACATTTTCATTAACTCGAAACAAACACTTTCCTAATTAATATCGAATCAATAGAAAAAAGAAGGGAAACGGGGAATGTGTCAAAGAGACAACGACCCAAAGGGGAGTAATAACAACTCAAAGCTACCATAAGATCTTCAATGAACGGTGAGAAAATCCGACACCCAATGGCAATACCTAAATACTGAAATTACTGATATTTAAAGATAGCAAATACTAACGGAGAAATATATTTTAGTTTGGGGGATGGCCATTTCGACAACTTAAGGCTCCTCAGTACACAGAACAACAATAAAAGCGTTGTTCCATTGCTTAGTTTTTACCATGTATTTGTAGAGACTTTGTCTCATTTGCATTTAATCCTTATCTCTTCACTGTTAACATACTCTCTTAAAAAAATTTGGAATAAATATAACAAATCAAGTACAACAACTAACGGAGAATGATCGGGAAGCCGAAATCAGGTAATGACAAATCTTTGCATGAGATAGATATTCCCTAGATAATTACATTTCCTGATTTTTACAAAATGTCAATTCGGGCAAGTTAAGGTGTTGCATACAAAAAGGTTAAACGTTTAACTTTTGACCTCATATTATTGACCGGTTCTGAGGGAATAGCAAGTTTGTTGCCCCTGAGACACTGTCTATTGACCACGGTGTAGCTATATTATTGACTGCATGGTAATGAGCCAATTGCAAGATTGTTGTCCAGCAGTTAGTGTTTAGGGGACAACAAACTTGCTACTCACAAATATACGGTTTATAGGTATTTTATTATACCAAAAACACAAGATGAAAATAATAATTCTCTCATTACCAGTATTAAAACAATAATTACATCTATTTTCATCAACAAAATATATTCTACAAAGTGAATAGGGTTCACTGTAATTTCCAGTGTAAAAGCTAGTTTAGAGTTTTAAATTAGAAACAATGGTGTCAGAGCATTCTGAATTATCAACAAAACGTTTTTCTAAAGGGAGCACGGGTAAAAAGATCGGTAAAATGTCAATAGTCTGAGAAACTATTGGCCGGTAAAAAGGTACTTAATTGGAAAAGGTGAAAAACAGTAAATTTTTGAAATTTTTGTTGTAATGTATGTTTGTTATGTTATGTATTCTGGTATATGCATGAAAAATTTATGCTTAACTCCTCACGGGAAGGCATCTTGGTGGAAGCTGTATACTGATGGTACATTTTTTATTTGTCAGTTGGTAATGGACCTGGAGTTGGCATGTCAGTTAACTGCTAATAGTCCTTTGTGATTTCATGTTTATTTCCGTATATTTAGTTTTTTCAGTTTCATTTTTCACAATTGACTCAGTCCTGCTGCTTACTGAATTTTACTGTTGTTACGATTGTTTTTTGATTTATCACATTGGCTATAGGGGGGAAGGTTTGGGCCGAATAAAACTAGTTTAACCCCGCCGCAGCAGGTTTTCGCCTGTCCTGAGTCAGGTTTGTGAGTCTTGTCTGTTTTCTAGTTACTTTAATTCATGTCTGTAGGAATCAAGGTTGTTGTTTATTTCGCTGAACTTGATTACTCTTTATTTCCCGTTTCCCTTCTTTTTTTCTATCATATGCTGAGGTGTAATAATCTGAGAAATTATTGGCGGACAAATAGTTACAAAATTGGAGAAGGCGCAAAAAAGTAATTTTATTTTAGAAAACCTTGTACTAATGTTTATATACTGAGGCAAAATAATATGAATTAATAAATTCCCTGAGGATGGACTGCAGTCACCAACCAAGTAGTAAGTACCGCAGTGCAGGCCGAAAACTGTTAGTTTATTTGTTATATTCTCTTTCAAATATTTTGATTTAATCTACACTGAAGATATGTGAGTTGCCGAAGTGGGCATCTGTAGAAATAAAATGTACAGCAACTTTGGTATTTAGTTGTCTGCTTTCCCCCAAAAATATTTTACTCATCAATTTCGTGTCTTTGCAGATCATGCTTACCCTTCCGGACCACCTAATTATACTTCAGTTTCTGTAGGGATTCACACTGCTAGTGCTTTAGTTATTAGGCGTTCTTGTTCATTTTGTTTGTTTGTTCTGTCTTTTTCATACTGTCTTAATTCGTGTTGGATATGAAATGCCGTGATTTTGTATTTATGATTTTAGAATTCCCCTTTTCCGTATTCTTGTTGCGGTATTCCTTTGTCGATGTATTTGAATATACAACTATATGGATCATTTTATCACAAACTATAATTTTACTGAGCTGGAGAGCCGGAGCTATTTAGTTGTTCTTCTGTAAAATAAAAACACATCCAGTCCATTAGGGTATGCCTTATACTAAACCTGATTTATAGGAATCTAATAAAATGAAGATTTCTGATAATTTAATAGTACATTTTGATGGATATATATTTACTTATCTTGTATCAGCTACAAGACTGATTTCATTCATAAGTCTATTGATGAAAATCAATACGTCTGCAGCATAATGACAACGTTTTGTACTTTAAAACAAAGTAACTCTGTACTTCTAAATTTAATGACCACAACTGCATGATATTGGCAACTTTCTTATCTGCAAAGAACTTTTTTTCGCATGTTTCGCTTTGTTGGTGTTTCTTTTGAGATTATAATTTTGAAAAGTTATGAAGTTATTAAGTTTGCCACACTAGTACCTCTCCAAAGAGGTTATATTATACAATCATTGACTTTTAATTAGGACTACTCATTGCTATGCGTGTCTGGAAAATGATTGTTTGACCGCAACCAAAGGCCGAAACCAAAGGCCGAAAAAAGGCAGTTATTTTATGTGCTTATAAAATGTAATAAGGAATTTGGCTTTTCATTGTTTGGTCAACATTTGGTTTCCATTTTTCTTTAGGATGAGTATTAATAAGGACATTTAAACACTGTTTAATTCTAACTGCTATTGCATAGTCCAATTTCATTGGTCAACGTCTTGAACAACAAATAAGTTATTTCTCGATAAACGTTCCGAGGAAAAATAGTGCAGTATATGGTGACATCAAATTCAGTGACAACATTGTTTTAAAGTCAAATAATTGGAATTATAAGAAAAAATAAAAGTAATTTTAGAGGAGTTTATGGATGTGAAAACGCGGCCTCTTACTCCTAAACTCAACATAAAGTTCAGTTTGCGAGTGATTCGTCCACGTTTACGCATCGATATAACTCCTCTTAAATTACTTTCATTCCTATAATAGTAAAAGTATAAATATATATTGAACAAATCAGCTTTTACTCAGATTACCACATGTGGTCTGTTGTGATGGAGGTATGAACGAGATTTAGTCACTGAGGTACAAGCAAGAAGATGCTGTTTTGGCCAATCAGCGACGAGTAAAATTCCTTATCATTTAATAAAAAGTGGAACGAGAAGTATATGCCTGGTCTACAATATAAATTGCCTGTATCTATATATTATCTTATGTATTTTCTCATGAATAATGATGTAAATACGTGAGATTATGTGTCGTGTGTTTACTGTGTTTATTAGCTCAAGTCTATTGAGATTACTCTTGAATGATTATTTCATGGTTAACATGCAGTTTCCACACTAAGATTTTTTTTAATGTTTAGGCCTCTAACTGAAAACCAGGTATAAGTTCTGAGTCTCAGAGTGGCTGAACAATTCCAATTAGAGCCAAAGCATCTAGTGAATTCCACCACATAGAAATGATCAATAATCCCGCAAAGAAAGGGTTTTTACATTTTCTAGCAACATATTAATATACAGACTTGGGACTCATTTCCGTCCACTGGGTTTACTGGAGTTTAAAGGCAATCAAATTCAAATATTAACGACTTTGCAATAGCTTAAACATATTCATGAATCGATTTGAATTGTTCGTATAATACAATGTGAATTCGAATGAAACACATAAGAGTGAATTTAGGCAAATGTCCTCGAAACGCATAAGTGTGAATTCGGCCATATATTATCATATTGCCCAGGAGACTATGATTAATTGTCCCGTCCGTCCATGTCATTAGTCTTATCCAACATCTTAAAGAAATTTTTACTGAGTATTTCATATATATGTAGATGAGTAGATGAGTTCACATTTGATGTTGAATTGCGGCGCGTTTCAATTTCTCTCGACCGAATAAGTGCTTTTGAATTTGGTTCTTTCAAGATAATTAGATATTTCAAATTGGTTTTATTTCAATAATATATAAATTGTAGATGTTTTTCAAGTTTAATGTTGTTTTCCAGCCGATTGACCTAAGACTTCAGAAGTCAAATTTCCAGCCGTTTAATGTCATATGGAGATAAAGTATTGCTGTATTGGAGTGCTTCATTAATTTTCCTTTTCATAAGTCGTTTCTTGTAATTAGTTCATATACATAAACACCGTCCTCTTGTCGGCACTTTCTGTACTGACACAGTAGAGCTACTGATAGCTCCTCGTAGTAATTCTTTACTTGCTTAGATTTAATCAAATTAACCCCGAGTTTCTATATAGTTGTGCCTAAGTGATTAGTAGATATATATAAAGAGAAAGAAAGACATATTGAGGATGATTAGTACAATCGCACCTTTTTGTAATTACTTTTTCTACCATAACAATACGTTATTGTGATTCTTATAGTGTTTGGTACTATTTATTACGTAAATTGTCTGACTGACTTTATTCAATTAAATAATGTAACATGTGCACGTAACTTTGTATGTTATAATTAATAGGGAGAACGCGCCATACAAATATTCGGACGAGACGTCAATGTTAGTACACTCCTAAAATTATTGCCCACTGACAAAAGCTGTGAAATAACCATTATTCTATAGATAATCCTATAACAGTTTACCAGTTTAGAGCAAAAAGAAAATCAATGTATACAAACGATATGTTGTGAAATATATGTTTACACCCATTGCTAGTTAAACCCTTATTTCAAGTCGTAACCATTGCAAAAATATGAGTTCAAAATATGAGTTCAAAATATGAGTAAAAACACGAAATGAAATCTGATATAATGTACTAAAACAGCGCCCAGTAGTCAAACCCGTGGTATTACAAAGATATTTTCACGTTCACCGTTATAGTCCATGTCAAAGTTCAGGTATTAGATTTACCTATTGTTGTTGTTCGCCTTACGTCACAAACATGTCCGTCCAATGTTACTAAGAATGTACCTTCAAAAACATAATTTCGTGACGTTTGAGGCTTTGTGACGTGACAAATTTATACTTTGACGTGTTGAAAAGTGGTCTAGTAAATTCTGATACCAGCAAAGCTCGGATATCTACCAGAACAGCAACGTCACAGTATGAGAAAATTCCCTATTGATAACCATAAAGAGGCTGATTTTCACAATTTCAAACGTTATCCATAATCTTTATTTTATATATGGTTTCAAAACGTATATAATGTATGTATCTTTATTAGACCATAAAAGTTATTATACTATTATAGCCTTTGTATAGGTCAATATGATGTTATATCGACCTAAGAGATATAATATGCATCTCTTGGTCGATATAACATCATATTGACCTAGTACAAAGGCTAAAATTGTTATATTATTAATTGAATTCATGCATATTTATTGAAACACTTTACGATTTCTTACGTAATGAACTTAAATTACTATCCTACATTTGAAATTTTCTTTAAGTCTTTGCAGTGCATTTCTTACATTTAAAAAAATTGATTCATACACATTAATTTTATTTTGACCTGCGCATGTAAAGTAAATACAAATAAGAAGATGAAGCAAGCAAAGAATTTCTTGTTAAGTATATTTCTGACTAACATGGCGGTTAATCAAGCATATATGCTAAATGAGAGGAAATTTACATTTTGCTTTAATATGCTTTAATCAATTTCTCCTATAAAATTGTACATTTTACATGGTTATAATACAACAATGAAATTTCTAAATGACCTTTTTATGTGACATGAACAAGAATTACATTTTAAGCTATTTTTAGTCCCCGTGCAATATCACCAAGTCAATCAGCCGTCTTTGATATGCCGTTTCTGTATAGTTTTCCTCCCATAATATAGGGGTCATGTGATTATGTTCTGGCCAATGGAGTAGCTTGAAAAATATCTTATTAATAATATTACCTGATATAACCATTTCCCTTTTAATTCTATATGAAACCCTTAAATTTTGAACTCAAATTCTTTGCTCTTGAAGAAAACCTCTATATTTTGTCTTATATTTTCAGAAACAATCAATCAGTTAAAGATTCTCATATCTCAAATGAATAGATATTAATACAATTTACCATCTAAGCCATTCACTGGGGACGAATTTCCTCATTTGTGTCATAGGTATTTAATTTCTATAGATGCGACTCATTCAATTGTCTATAACAAATTAACTAAAATAAGGTGCACGATTACGTAAATAAAGCACTTAATCGAGTCGCATCTACACATTTTAAATGTCATTAACACGCTTCAGTGCAAATTAAACTAGATGTTATCGGAAACGACAGCTATCCCCGCACTCCCTGTTTGACACAGAAAACAGTTGTTATACACCCTGGGCATAATTTTTTTCATTATTTTTAAAATTTACCTATTGATAGTCATTATTGATACGAAAAGAATTCTAGGATGTATGGTTGCTAAGTAGAATTCCAAAAAATAGCTGTTCTTTGAGACTGTCAGGAAATTTACCAAGATTTGAATCAATATTATTGAAATCCATATGCTGAAAATGTTTGCCATAAACTACACAAACAATTCAAGTACAGTTGCTAGGTAGAATTCCAAAACATTAGTGGTCTTTGAGACTTTCAGGAAATTTACCAAAATTGGAATCAAATATTTTTTAAATCCAATTAATGAAAATGTTTGTCCTAAACTACACAAACATTTTAAGTACGATTGCTAGGTAGAATTCCAAAAAATAAGTGGTCTTTGAGACTTTCAGGAAATTTACCAAAATTGGAACCGCCTTTCAGAATCCTTAGTTATCATAAATTTTGTTTTTTACCAAATATTTTTTAAATCCAATTAATGAAAATGTTTGTCCTAAACTACACAAACAATTTAATTATGGTTGCTAGGTAGAATTCCCCAAAATAAGTGGTCTTTGAGACTTTCAGGAAATTTACCAAAATAGGAATCAAATATTTATGAAATTCAATTGATGAAAATGTTTGTCTTAACTACATACACAATTTAAGTATGGTTGCTAGGTAGAATTCCAAACAATAAGTGGTCTTTGAGACTTTCAGGAAATTTACCAAAATTAGAATCAAATATTTTTGAAATCCAGTTGATGAAAATATTTGTCCTTAACTGCACAAACAATTTAAGTATGGTTGCTAGGTAGAATTCCAAAAAATAAGTGGTCTTTGAGACTTTCAGGAAATTTACCAAAACTGGAATGAAATTTTTTTTTGAAATCCAATTGATGAAAATGTTTATCCTTAACTACACAAACATTTTAGGTACAGTTGCTAGATAGAATTCCAAAAAATAAGTGGTCTTTGAGACTTTCAGGAAATTTACCAAAATTGGAACAGTCTTTCAGAATCTGAAGTTATCAGAATTTTGTTTTTTTACCAATCAATTGTCAGAATATAAGATAATATGCCAAAATTAAAAAAAAACTAGATGTCGGAAACGACAGCTATCCCCGCACTCCCTGTTTGACACAGAAAACAGTTGTTATACACCCTTGGCATATTTTTATTATTATTTTTTAAATCTACCTATTGATAGTCATTATTGTTACTAAAAGAATTCGTGGATGTATGGTTGAAATATTATTGAAATCCATATGCTGAAAATGTTTGCCATAAACTACACAAACAATTCAAGTACAGTTGCTAGGTAGATTTCCAAAACATTAGTGGTCTTTGAGACTTTCAGGAAATTTAGCAAAATTTGAATCAAATATTTTTGAAATCCAATTGATGAAAATGTTCGTCCTAAACTACACAAACATTTTAAGTATGATTGCTAGGTAGAATTCGCAAAAATAAGTGGTCTTAGAGACTTTCAGGAAATTTACCAAAATTGGAATCAAATATTTTTGAAATCCAATTCATGAAAATGTTCTATCTAAACTACACAAACATTTTAAGTATGGTTGCTAGGTAGAATTCCCAAAAATAAGTGGTCTTAGAGACTTTCAGGAAATTTACCAAAATTGGAATCAAATATTTTTGAAATCCAATTCATGAAAATGT